>LR139045.1:0-10562 GCA_900659605.1 Tisbe holothuriae | reverse complement strand
CTCAGCTGAGCTTTCTTTTAGATGTTTTGCTCATGCACCAGCTTTGCCTAGGGGGAGTAAACTCAGTCCCTCGACCGATCGCGATCGGCTTCGTATTCGCTCCGATCGGCCAGTTTTGGCGCCAAATTTGAATGCGCGCGACCGAATCGCTTTTAACACCTTAGTATCACAAAGTTCTTGTATTTGGCTACACCATAAGTACGTTGAAGTAAAGAGTAAGAAGTGTACAGTATGTACTCAATGGGTAGAAGAATTACTGTCTTGCTAGCATGGTAAATATTAGCTGCTGATTCTCTACAGTGCAGTCACTGCAGTGTACATTTAATGAATAAAATAGGGCTTGCTCCAACTCTGTTTTAAGTATACTAGTGAGCAGAAACCAGCAGCCTTTTTTACGAAAAAGTTCCTACAAGTACAACGTCGGAAGCCCCTTTTTAAGTGTTAAATTATAGCTACTTCTAGAGTACAAATAGAGCAAAACGACTTTTCTCCCTCAGCGCTCAATGAATGCTCTTAATTTTAGAGTACTTTCCCAGAGCAGCGAATAAGTCTTCATCTTGCAAAAGCGGCTGACCTGATTGAGTTAACTTAATCCTCTTTAGACGGAAAGGATGATAAAACCCATTTGCTATATTTTAGATCTTAGATGAATGCTATATTTACCTTTTTCCTGGGAATGTTCTTCTTATTTACGTTCTCCGTCTAAAACTATATGTATCTATAAATGATCTTCTTTGGTAGAAAGCCTTAGATTAAATATCAGTTATACAATTGCACTCATCTAATACATATTAAGAATAGGTTACTAGTTTTTTCCGAGAATTTTATTAGACAGAGATTATATACGTGATTGACAAAATTCTTCTCTTCTAGTGCTGGCGCTTACATCATTGGCTCTGGAGAGAAAATGGAACTCGCAGCAACGATGACCAACAATGGAGAAGATGCATTTAACGCCATGCTCTACCTACAGGTAAATATTAATAGTATTAAATGTATCCTTATACGAGTATGTATAATGTATTGGATATTGCTAATCATTAAAATCAAATTACGTATAGTTAGACGAAATACTGTAAAAGTTACATATGCACAGACAATGCACTCAATTTAAAAACTGATAACAAATCATTTCAAATGGGCTAATATGATAAATGCTGTATCATTAAGAGAAAACATTCCTTCAGGTCACTTAACTTACAGGCAATCCGCAGTACGATTTCTCATAATTCAGCAAACAACAGATCAGATTTTGGCTTAAACTAATTTATCATAAACATGCTATATTGTTGCTATGCCTGGCTACAGCTCTGATGGTATTCTTTATGTACCAACTGAATGTACTCCAATAGTCAATATGTAACCAAGGAGATGCTGAAGTTGCTTCCATTCTGAAGCACTCATATATTGCATTTAAAATGCGAAAAAGTCAGGAATATCAATATACTAAATATATCATCCTTCCAGATCCCTCGAGGCATCAACTACATCAAGGCCAACTATTCTGACCGTCCAGAGAACGTGCTCTGCTCTCCGCCGACCAATATGAACAACAGGACACTACAGTGCTCCATTGGGAACCCATTCCCAGCAGATACGGAGGTAAGCAATGACATCTTCACTGATAAGAACGTACTTTTAGATTGTCAGTAATATGTGTAGAGTTACAAACATTATACAGTGTATGTCGTATGTAGACTCAAGGATATAATGTATACCCTTTAAGAGATCAAAGGTCAATATTTGAGACTTTATTGATGTAAAGAAACGAGAGAAAAGTATCAATTTTCTAGCCCGCATAATACGCGTACTTGTAAAATACAGTAATCCAATCTTTCGCTTCCAAGCAAGCAATTATTGTGTACTTAAGGATGTAATTCGACACAATCTTGAATGCATTAAACATGAGAAACCACTGCGTAGAATACATCGTACGATTCTCAGATTTCTCGAGAAATCTCTGCAGTGCAGAATTGTTTCCGAATGGGTGATTTTGTATCAAAAGCAATAGATTACCAGCTGTATTTACCATATAAACAGCAGTGAGCCATGAAAGGAATTGGCCAATTATTTCTTGTCATTTGGGTCTCATATTTTCCCTGTATTTTGTACTAATGCAATAGCATTTTAGTATATTTTATGAGGCTGAAACTGCAATACAATAGTTTTACAAATTTACTATCTGCCAAAAATATTTCGTGTAAAGTGAAAATTAGTGCATATTATTTCATTTTCTATACAAGGTATAACAAAGATATTATTCCTCCAAATATCAAATATATATCACACATCTAGGACCGACGCGCCATCTACACACTTTTATATGGCGGGAAGATTTTAAATGTATAATTGCTTCCGCATATAACTTGTGAATGAAAACAGGATACATTATTCACCTGAAAATATGCCACATATTATTGAGGACACAGTAGAGCCTCAAAACTTAATTTAATGCATTTGTTTCCTATTTCAGACCACTGTCCGGGTGTTCCTCCAGCCTTCTGAGGAGAACCAGGACCAGTATCTCTCTGAATACATCTTCATCATGGCGGTGAACAGCTCGAACCCAGAGGAAGGATCAAACCAGCAGGTAAACACAGATTAAATGCAGGGAAAGCTTTAAATTCGTACAGTCATATTATATATAGAATATTAACGCCAAAATTGTTAAAATGTAAAAAATGACGATTTTTTTTCATTTTTTAGGATAATGAGCGTCTAATCCGCTTCCCTGTCCGCTCTGAGACTGACTGGAGAGTCACGGGAACATCAAAACCGAGCCAGGTTGAGTACAACATAACGCAGGTAAGAATACAAAAATGTGCTCTAATATATTGGTATATATACTCTAAGCCACACCATATTAGAAGAAGCATAGGCAGCGGTTAACCATATCATTAACATGGACCTCTCATAACTTTTATTTGAAAGTTTTATAATCCCACACTAGTACGTTCACTGTTATGCAGTTGCAAACGATACGTTGGGTTTTACATTTGTACCTCCTGTGAGTTCTCTATAAACCATTCAATGGGATATCTGTTGCTACCAACGAAACGTCAATTTACCTTTTAAGGAGTTTCCTCCTAATTTAATAAAGCCTTGCGCTTACACAAGCTCGCAAAATTGGCTTTTTCATCTCTTGTTTGTGTAACGTTGAGCACGGCATGTTGCTAGTTGACTCAATTACATGAAGGTTCGCTCTCGCGCATTGTCCAAACTTCGTTTATGTTCATGTTTTCTGTAAAAAAATGCAATAAAAGTCCATCTTTTGGAGTCATTACTAATTTGCTATAATATACCGTAGGAGCGACAATTTTCTACCTGGCATATTTCATGCCTAGAACTATTAAATTAGTTAAAGTTGTACTTCACAGCCAAACAGGAAAGAGCTAGTGTCCATTTATAGTACTATAGTGCGAGTTTGTCTTCGAATGAAGCATCCTTTCTATTAATCAATGATCTGATATCAAAGGATATAAAAAATCTCATTCGCCCACTCAGGAAAAGAGAATGAGAAAATCAGTACAAAAGAAGCAAAACAGATATTTTCTAGAGAAATGAGGGTACTTTTGAAGGATGATGTAAGAAACTGAAGAAGCCGTATTAGATGTATATAGACGTCATTAGTTTTCCTTGTTGAGATTAATTTTTAAAGATAAATATCTAAAATATATATTTTTCTTCATATTTTCAATCGATCCTGCAGTTTTTCTATAATAAAAAATGTTACACATCATTGCCATCAGCTACTTTAGTCATTTTACAGACTTACTTAAGCAATTTTAAACGGTATTCTATAACAATCACGTTTTTCAGGAGATCCCCGACAAGTATTACTTCGAGGACGAGCTCGGCACCGAAGTCTTCCACATGTACGACATCAAGAACCGCGGCCCGTCCACCATCGTGGAGGCGGACGTGTTCATCCTGTGGCCGAGCTTCACGGAGGGAGATCAGGAGCATCTGTTGTATCTGCTCGGGGTGGACTATGATCGGAGCAGGGTGCAGTGCGACAAAATTGCAAATATCAACCCGCTCTATGTCAAGGTAAGTTTATAATAAGCCTTAATGTGTTTATTAATTACATAAGCAAATAAAGGGACAATAGGAATATACATGTACGTATTGGTCATAACTATGGGTATCCCTAAAATACTGTATTTTCTTCTATTATAGACCATTGGCTCCCGTGGCTACACTGCAGCCCAGACTGGTGAAGCAAGCGCCTCCTTTGGCAGTGGTTCTTCCTCTTCCTCTTCCGGCTATAGCTCTAGTTCTGGCTCATCCCTGTCATCCCAATACGGATCCGGAGCAGCCTACGGAGCAGGCGGCGGTGGCAGTGGGTCATACAGCTCTCAAGGTGGCAGCAGCTCAGGAGGGTCATCCTACAGCTATGAGTCATCTTCTTCTTCAATGAATAGCCAGGCTGGGTATCAGGGTGCTGGCCAAGGTGGCAGCTATCAGTATGGTGGTGGTTCATCACACCAAGGTGGCAGCAGTGGGTCATACCAGGGTGGTAGCAGTGGGTCATACCAAGGTGGCAACGGTGGCCTAGGTGGAGCAGGGTATTCCTATGAGAAGAGCTCTTCCAGCTCTAGTTCATCTAGTGGTGGAGCAGTCCAAGGCCAGGGAGGTGCAGTCCAAGGCCAGGGTGGTGCTGCCTACGGTGGGGAGACCCGTTACGGTAGCTCAACCTCATACAGAGGCACCTATGGATCTGTCGCAGCAGGTGCTGAGGAGACCAGACTTGGTCAAGGTGGCGCTGGAAAGAGGGTGGAAGTTGAAGAGTCTTACTCAGCATCATCTGCTGGTGGTGGGTCTCACTCCCAGGTGCCAAAGAGCTCCTATGACTATGAGAAGGAATTCCAATCACAAAGAGGTGGTGGCTCGGTCTCTGTATCATCTGGCTCCCGTGGAGGAAGTGGAGGTGGTTACTCATCCTCTTCATCTTCAAGAGGGACTGTAGCCACATCAGGATGGAAGCTTCTGGATAATGGCACCTACATCCGGATTTATGACACTCAGAACACTGGAAGAGGATCTGCTCAGGGTGGTTCAGTCTCTGTCTCGGGTGGTAGCAGCTCATCTGGTCATTCTAGTGGTAGCAGCTCATCAGACCATGTTAGTGGTAGCAGTTCATCAGGCATTGCTGGCGGTGCTGCAGTTGAGGGTGGTGATTCTGGAAGTGATGACTCAGGTTGGGAGATGCAGCCTGATGGCACGTTCAAGAGGACTCAGAGTAATTGGTCTTCCTGGTCCAGCAGCGGTGGCGCTCAGGGAGGCTCTCATGGTGGATCTGTTCAAGGAGCTTCTAACGGACAGTCTGGTGGCCAAGGGTCATCCTATGGATTCTCAGACCATTATCAAGGCAGCTTTGAATCTGGAAGTGCCAATAGAGGCTTTGGAGAGGAAACCAGGCTTGGCGGAGGGGCCTCATCTGGGTCTAACACCATTTTTGATGCTGCCCGTGGGCCAGGAGATTACCATGGTACCATGAGGAAGAATGAGCTGGAGCGTGAGGCTGGTGGTGCTGTATTCTCAGCTGGTCAAGGCAGTGAGACAAGGCATCAGGTTGATAATACCAGGTATCAGGGAAGCTTCTCCGCCTCATCTGGTAACCGCCATGGTGGTGGTCATGGCAGCTCTCAGTCCGGTGGAGCCTCATTTGGTAGCAGTGGCTCTTATGGAAGCTCCCAATCTGGTGGTGGCTCCTATGGTGCCAGTTCAGGCAGCTCCCACCAGTCCGGTGGCTCTTATGGTGCCAGCTCAGGCAGCTCCCAGTCCGGTGGTAGCTCCTACAGCTCCAGCAGTGGCTCATCTTCCGAAGTGGTCGACTCCTCCTCTTCCAGCACAGCTCCCAAAGGAAAGTGGGTTTGGTCTGAAGTGAACAACAAGTGGGAGTGGCAGGAAGCCAGATTCAGCCTTGGAGCCACACCCATGGTTGTGGAACAGTCATATGCTCAGTCCAAGGGTCAGGGAGGCCACCGTGCCCAGGGCGGTGCTGCAGGCCAGAACGGATACTTTGAATCTGGTCACATCAATACTGGCGGTCAACAGAACTCAGGCTCAGACGATTCGGGTTGGATCCTGCTTGAAAACGGAACCTATGTCCGGAGGCAGAACTCCTGGTCTGAGTCGTCCTATGGCGGTGCCAAGCTCAGCCAGGCTGATATTGATGAGCTGCACAAGGGCATGAAGCAGGGGGAGAATGGTATTGAGGATGGGGATGCTGGCGCGAATAGCACAGGCTGGGTCAGGCAGGCTGATGGCACGATGATTAAGAAGTCTTCGAGTTGGAGCTCGTGGTCGAAATCGTCTGCTGAAGGTATGTTGTACAGGGTGATCCATTTATTGCCGTCACAATAATACTCTAATTTATAGGTGATCTTGACGATGACGAACTCCACCGCATCCGGCAGAACCTTGAATCCCAAGCCCGTCACCACCTCGACTCTGTCCACCACTCTGACGGGGACAAAATCCGCGGGCCCAACGTCGAGCCCGGCTTTGATTATTCATCCCACGGGCGTCGCGTCAAGAGGGCTTATGATGCGTTCGATGCCGAGTTGAAGAACTACTGCACGCCCGGCAGGTGTACCATGATCAAGTGCTCGGTGGGACCCTTGGCCAAGGATGAGAGTGTGCTGTTCAAGATTAGGTCGAGGTTGTTTGAGGAGACGCAGATCAAGGTAATATAGACTGCAGAATTATTACTATACTGACTAATCATTAAGATCTACTTCAGTACATCTTATATTCAACTTTGAACAGGATATTGCGCCAGTTTGGACTGTAATAGAAAATAATAAAAATTAATAATGACATTCAATCCTTTTCAGTCCTTCCGTGACAAGGTGAAGATCTCTTCCAAGTTGGTTACCAGGGTGAAGCGGTTGCCCTATCTACAAGATGCCAGTCAGATTCAGTACCAGGTAAGGATAAGTAACTTATGCACATCATGTATTGGAATTACGAACTAATTATAGTACATTAGAGAAGTGGATAAGTAAAACATGTTATTCATTAGTTTTGATAAGCAATAGAGCATTATTTTATCATATAGAGATCTTTTAAGGGCATACAAGCTACAGTACAACCCTTCTACGTAGTCAGTAACAAGATATTTTGTATACAATCTATCGTTTTACAGTGTTACTAGAAACTTAAGAAACTAATTTTCCTGCTCCCTTTCAGACTCATCAAGTGACGACTGAAGTGTATCCCAGTGAGATGGGTGAGGCGCCCATCCCGTGGTGGGTGTGGCTCCTGGCAGCGCTCTTCGGATTGCTGCTGCTCGCTCTTATAATTTTCTGCCTCTATAAGGTGAGTTATTTAACATACATATTGTGATTATCATACATTTAATATGCACTTTTTAGTGTTGTATACTTTTAAAATTATTGTCAACCGGGTAGTTAAATATACCGGTAAAGTAAAAATTATTCTAAAGTACAACTGATGAATCGAACCTTTGTAATGCACTTATGATCTTAACACATGTTGTATAAAAGCAGAAGATTTGCTCCAAAGCATAAAAAATGTAGAAAATAATAACATTTCTCTGTCTCTTTTCAGTGCGGCTTCTTCAAGAGGAAGCGCCCAACCGACGCCCCCGAGAAGCAACCTCTCAACGGATACTAAAATCCCACATTCAAAGTCAAAGAGAAACGTTCATAACCAGATTTAACGAGTTCATCGTCGTCACAAGTCAGAGAACAAGTTTGAGTGAGATAAACAAAGACATGAAATCGAACCGAGTGAGAAGAAGAAATATGACGTTATAATAATTTATTAACTCCCCGGCAAAACACGTTTCTAATGCATATTTATGCATGTTTTGTTGGTTCTGCATGATTGCTTATGTTGACTAATATAACCCTAAAATGACATAACGGGGCATTGATATAGCCACAGATTTATACAACAATTTATGTGTATTGATAGAGCAATAATTCTTACAATTTAGTCTCTTAATTTTGAATCACAATGGTGCCATATTGAGATTAGCTATTCGTTTGGAACACAACACTGAAAAATGATGCTATTAATTAAGTTTTACCCCCCAGTCCCATTTACAAGATCTCACCCTGTACGAATGAAGAGAAGAATGAGAAGAACAAAAATGCAACTATTGTATGTATGATTATGTTTAATTAACACAAATACCCATCCCCAACCCCCCTTAATTAATTAATCATTGTTCTTTAAACGAAATATTAACAAAAATATTAAAAAGCTGATTTTCTTCCTCCTCGATCTAAAGCCGAGTTCCAAACGGGCTGTGAAAATAATTACTACATAATTAAGTTTTTTAAAGACTGTGATCCGAGGAAGAGATTAATAATAATCATAATACAATTATTAATCAATATAATACAAGACGAGTCGACTGTTAATACGATTAATAAACTTGAAGATAGGAAAAAAATAATACAACTGATTTTGAAGGCAGATGAAAAAAAATTAAGATTTTATAATAAAAATGAATGGAAAACGAATAAAAATGATCTATTAACGCCAGAAATTTTATTTGCTTTAGTTACACAAGCATGAACTAGGAATGTTCAGGATTTATTTTTCTTACCATTTTTAAATTGTTTCCAATGTCCCCTTGGCCGGTGCCGGTGCCAATTGTATTAATTGTAATACTTGTATTAATTACTTATGTGACTTAGTTAATACATTGACTCCGACAGTAGCTATTCCAGACCTAAAATGCATCCTGCAACATGCTTTCGTTGCAATTAAGCCGACCCCATATTCCGCCATTTCATTGTCTTCACACGGACTTAAATAGGGCATCACATTAAGAAGAAAAATAGGCCGTGTATTGACAGCTCCGGTGGACCGTGTTTCCTGCCTTTTCTCAGGGTTGCCAGTTCCAGTAGCATTATGGCCACAATGAGCATTCTGTACTAGTTTTCAAAGAGCTTAAACAACCCTAATTCATGTTTGCTCTTGACCGAGTTTAACTCAACTTTAGAATCGAGGTCTGAGTAGCAAGGACTAAAGAAAGATATTTAGGGCATGAATGCGAAATTTTTGCAAGGATGTTTTATGCTTAAATATGCCGTATTCCATGATATAATAATGCCTTAATGGACATTACGAAACTAAGGAAGTTTCCTATGGTTAAAATGACGTCTATGAAATATGATACAATATGCAATGAATTTACTTTGAAATTGTTAAGAGTGCATAAAACAAGCCATTTGCGTCTTAACACATTCAATTCTGCTTTTTTCCATCTTTCAACATGCATGCGCTTTCGTATTCAAGAACAAAGAAGGTGTTGATGTATCCAAGTATGTTACAACGAGACATTTGTTTTAGGCATAAAATGCATTACGAAAGCAATTCCCTTTTTTAGAGACGGATCAAAGGACATTAACAAATTACATGCATTAGGGTGGTCCAAGAAAGTAATAGACTTGTTAATCTACAATCAGGGATATTTGAATATGATCTTATCCATGTGTTATAGATTCTAAACCCGTTCCTAATTTATCTCGTCGTAAAAAAATCACCGCGCAACACCGGCTTTCTAAAAAAAGTCATTTTCCCCCGCTCATTGTTTAGCTCTCACGTCACCCAGTAACACAGATTACACCGTTCAAGAGACACGAACAGAGGACCTCGAATAACTTCCCAGGAATCAATCAGAAACATGATTCGCCATTTCGGTGGAATCGGGTTTTTGTTAGCCGTGATATTGGCGGTGTGTCATGTGAGCGCGGGGAGTGTTCGGTTTCAAGAGGAAAAAAGGTGAGATCATCATACAGTACAGTAATAACAGTAATTATAACCGCCGATTTCCCTTCCTATTCGGCGGGAAAGTAGCACGGAACGAAACTCGGCGAGTAGGAGAATAAACTCCCAAATGATTTACGTTAGATATTTGCTGAATTTGCTGAGAAATTAATGCATACGATACATGCATACAACTTAAGGTACTTATACTTTTTATTTAAAGACAAAATTTTCTTGATTTTTTATTATCATTTAAGAGGTCGGAAAATTTATCCTCCATTTAGTGAAGCTTCCCAGAAAAATTTTACACCGAAAATGACCCTTTGCAAAGTCACTGTACCAGGAAATCCAATTCATTGCTTCAATGCTATATCAAAATTGTGTATTGTATGCTATTCTTTCCATTTTCAGTGAGTTTTCCGATGCATTGAGTGGCCTTGAGTTGCTTGCTGAGCGGCTGGATGCCGAGGAAACTTTCAGGGTGAAGAGGGATTCAGACGACGACAGGGGCGTGAGGTAATGAATACAGACTACAGTCAAGAAATACTAAAACCAATAATGCATTGATATACAGTAGTTAACTGCTTGGAATGCCTAGGAATGCACCGGGTTTGGCGGGCTACGATATCACTAAACAGATCATCTCAATAATATTGGAATCAATAACTGTGACACTGTTAATGTTAGAAAGGTTTCATTGATTTAATATTTCTCAGCAATCTTGACATCCGTGAGGCGATCCTCCAGCTCCTTCAGGTGATCAAACGCAATGGCGATCGCATGGACAAGAACGCCAAGGCGAACAGGGA
>LR139044.1:39004-83312 GCA_900659605.1 Tisbe holothuriae | reverse complement strand
GCAACTTCTATTTCTCCATATCGGCGGAAATTTAAGCACAACAGGTTTCGTGAGCTAACCTCCCCTACACACCCTTGGCTAAATGTCCCTTTAATATTAAAGCATATTCGTATATAGCAAAAAGACCTTTTCCTAAAAATGGATAGGATAAACAATTAGTCCAGTGGAAGTTGTTTTGCTCATTTCCACTAGTATTGTTTTCCAGAGAGAAGAATATTTTTGTTGTCACTTTGGAGCCATCTCCCCCTTTATGACTGTGTGCCCCTAAAGCTCCCTATACATCCGTGTAAGTCTTCCTTCTCTGTCCGGTTCGGCGTCTCCTGCCGTGCGACATGCGACATGGCGTGGTCTCCTCCTCCTCCTCCGGTCACGAGGTCCCCGTGACACACGACGACGCACCCGCCAGCCAGCCTTTCTTCCTATGTTTGTCCGCCTCCGCCGCTGGTGGGTGGCAGTGAGGCAGAAAGTCTCTATTGAGAGTGTGCCCTCCTTTAAGGCACTGGCCTCAACCAGGAGGAGGAACAAGGCATTGTGTGTGTGTGTCTTGTCGTCGCCTTTTTGCTCTTCTTCTTCTTTCTTTCCTCCCCCGGTTGCTGTATGGTGGTCTCATTTCTTGGATCCCCCTCAGGCGACTCTGCGGCACTGGAAAGAAGACAAGGGGGATGATGGCAGCTAGCGAGGCTTTTACTTGGCTTTCTTCGGAGGAGGAGGACAAGACTCTTTCTTTCCTTCCTTCATCCGCAGTCACTCCTCTTCCGAGGGGGGAAACCAGGCAGCTATGGAGGCAACGCAGGCAGGAGACTTTTGCACACAACGGTGAAAGGTTCTTTTTCTTCTTCCAAGATGACGTCGTGCTTTCCTGTCGTCGGATGATGGCCTCGTTTCCCTTTCTTGTCGTCGTCGTCGTCAGAGGATGGCGACAACGACGAAGGCGGAAAGGAAGGAGAGAGAGAGAAAGGCAGTAGTGGCCTGGCGAGCTAGCTCCCCCTGATATATAATGCGGCTGCTGCTGGCCTCACTCGTGTTTGCCGCAGTGTCCGTTATAGAAGGAAGAAAGAGAAAAAATAGGCTGGCGACAGCAGCAGCCTCGATCACAGAAGGTGCGGCCAAGTGCTGCATGCAATAGCTGGAGGAGGAGGAAATATAGGCGGGGACAGATCTCAAGCACAAGATCTTTCCTTCTTCTTCGTTGACAGTCTGCAACTCCGGAGGGGGTCGCTTGCGTGTCACCTTCGGAGCTTGTCATTGGTCGAGAGGCAAACAAGTCTAGAAGAAAGAATCTGACATTGTTCAAGAAGAACAAAGATGCTGGTGGAAAAGGGAAAATATATAGTGTTTAAAATATATCTTAAATTGTAAGATTTTGAATTATTTTTTATCTTAATGAATGATGACTTGCACGTTTGTTTATAACAGTAAAGTGACCAATTCACTATTTTAGGCGGTGTTTGTATAGTTTCCATTATCATGCATTTACTTATTTTACATACGCACGTTTACTAATTAAGTGAATGCAGTTTATAATGCCTTCCTTTTGGACAGCTTCGGTTGTCCATTAATGCAGCTTTATGTTACAAGAGCATATCCGAATGACTGTAAGTTTAGTCCCTCTCATAGGCAGGCATATTCAAAGTTACTTTTTGCAATAATTATAATATACCTGAGGTTCCCTGAAGTCAAGAACATTCAGTTACAGTGCGTGTTTTAGAATTGGTTTTCTTCTTCAGAAAATAGTAGCTTGTTTGCTTTGCCAATTGCTAATGTAATATATTGATATATGTCATAGCATCTACAAATTTATCTCAGTCGTATGGTAGTAAAATCATATCCACTTTAAACACAATTTCTACACGTTGATGCAAAAAGGAGAGACAAGTACATTCCTTAGTAACTCTGCAAAAATAAGCGATTTGCAATATGTACTGTAGAAAGCTACTATATAATAAATCCAGGAATATTTGTTGAGCTTTAGGTTTTCTTGTATATGTACAGTCTCTTATATAAACCTTGTATATGTATATATAGTGCAGTCCTGTATATACACATGTAGAGCAAAAATAAAGTTATAAAATACAAACATCGCGCCGTTTATATATACATATATCGATCATCCGATAATTAGCTCTATTTTAATCCATATTTGGTCATATTTTTATGACTCCAATTTCTTTGTGACAGAGCTAGAAATATATATAGCGAGAGTACATTTTATTTGTATACGATAGATGGCGTCTGTTACAACAGGAGAAATTTTCAAATTAATGGAAGTGATCATGTAGAGACATCTGGCGGCCGAAGTTGTAACTATACTTCTTGTGTTCGTTGCATAGAAATTTCTATGATTCGTTGTCACTGCAAAAAGTAATTTTGCTTACTCAATATAACGCGAGACTAACTGTTTAGTTGATTTATGGCATACATATAACGGTATTTTGATTATTGTTCTGCTTAAAATATCACATGAAAGAAGATCTCCTTTGTTTCTTTGAATCTTATATATATAACAGGAGACACCATAAATGCTAGTTTGGTTTTCAATATCTCCCCTAATCAATGATCTCTCCAAAGCCGGTTTCTTCCCCCTTTTATGAGTCTTATTATCATTCTTCTCTGACCCAAACCCTAAAATTCCTGCACACATCTGCATTGAAAGCAGCTTTGTCTCAGCCAACATTTTTCCGGTGGTAGTCCCAAAATCGAATCACTCGCCCAAGGCTTCGTCGTCTTCGCCTTAATTCTTCTTCCTTCTGCAGACAGACGCACCGTGCACCACAACAGGTTAAACTTGGCCGAGAGCTGAGCTCACTTTGGGCCAGACGCGCTCAAGACGACACTCAAAATAGAAGAAGAAAAGATTCATTTCCAACCGCAATGTCGTCTGAAACGGATGAGCAAGTATGCAAAGTTATTTCCTACAACTACTACTCCTCGTTAACCTGATGAGGTCCATATGCGTTCCGGATTCGGCGGGAAATGAGACTCAGTCGCAGTTTGAGAGCAGATTAAAGCGAGCATGAAGATGAAGACTGGGGCGGTGTTATTGTTGTTGTCGCTGACGTCGACCTGCACGGCGCAGGAGGAGATCACAGTGGACGTGGAAGATGTGGAAGGGACGACAACTGTGAAGGTTGAAGATGGAGGGCTCGACTACGATGAGGTATCTTAATTTAATAATCATTACAAGGGGTTGTATAATGCTCGTTTTATCTTCAGTTGTTAAGCTCGCCTTCATGTCGGCTGGCCAGTCTCAAGTGTTCGTACCGGTCTGGCTGCGGTTCCACCCTGCAGAGCTATCTCCTGGAATGCGATGATCTGATCAAGAATCGAACCCAGGTCTGCTCAGAGAGATGTAAGAACACCCTCGTGGGGTTGACGTCCACGGAGGAGGGCAAGAGACTTATGGAGGTGAGTTAAAGAGTCACTAACAGCGAGAGTGGCTTACTTTTGTATTTTCAGTGTTCCTGCAGTGACCCTGGATGCCTTCTCACGAAGAAGCGCATGGAGACGTGTCGCTCGTCCGTCCTTCACGCCAACGCCGTGGGCACGGTCGCCTCGTGCTCTGAGGCTCGCTGGATCTGCTCGTCAGACTCTGAATGCGCCAAGGCTCTGGAGTACTACATGATCTTCTGCCGCCCAATGTTCAGAGGCCGGCGCTGCAGCGAACGGTGCAAAAACAGTCTGGGCATCCTCCGGCGGCAGCGGCAGGCTCGTAAGCTGGAGGGGTGCACGTGCGACGAGGGCGAGGTCATGGACGACGAGTGGCGGTGTGAGGACGTCAAGAGGAACACGAGGGAGTTGTGCATGGAGGAGGAGGAGGACAACAAAGTCCAGGATGAGAGTGATCAAGACAATGAAGTGGAAGTGGAAGGAGATGAGGACGTTAAACAGGCCAATGAGGGTCTTAAAAGTGCTGTGATGACCAAAGCTGTGATTTTAATCTCAATTTGTATCTTGTCTCTTTATTAGGTATTCTGAGCATATAATATCATAAACACAATTTGATTGTTCTGACTAGTTCAACAATGTGAGTTATTGCCTATTTGGGAGAAGATGCCTTTTCTCTTTTATCTCGATGGATCCGAATATCCGGATGAAGAGGAGGAAGACGAAGGAGGGCTGGAATTGGAATGAGCGTCAACCGCAGATAAATTGGTGGTCGGTCTCCGCTTCGGAATCGCCCCTAGACTTCGATCTGACCCCGTGGATGAGGATTCTGAAGCGGCCGTTGAGGCTGTGGGAGACAGAGGAAGTTTCTTCGCCCGAGAAGAACTCTCCTCCAGCTGGTGTAACGACTTCACTCCCAACGGGTCTGTGGCTGGTGATGAGACGCCCTTGGGAGGCAGCGGAGGGGGAAACTGGGTCGAGTCCTCATTTTGAGTCGTCTGCTTAGATGAGTTCTTTTTCTTAGGGGTTTCGAGCTTTTTCAGACCATTAGGAGTGGACACGTAGACTTTGGGTTCTCCCTCCTCAGCCGCTTGCTCGTCATTCTTGGTTGTTGACACGTAGTGGATGGAAGCCTCCTCTTTGGCTGCAACTGCTTGAGGCTGCTGAGGCTGTGCTTGAGCTTGTTGATCATTGCAAGTGCGTTTCCTGGGTGACTGGTGGGATCGCTCCATGTTGGTCACCAGGGTCTGCTCGTCGTCTGGGCGCCGGCGTTGACGTTGGTAGAAGAGAAGCGCGGCCAGGGCGAGTAGGCACAGGATGATTACAACGGATATGCCGGCTGAAAGGGAGGCAAGTCGTTGTAGGCAAAGTATCTTCGGCAGTTAAGTAATGACTTACCCATGACAAACTTCCCGACCAGGTCGTCCTCTCTCTTTCCAGCGCAGTCTTCAAAATGCATGATCCTCACGGTCTCGTCCAGGAATGTGAGCGCGCCTTCAGCGGCCGCGTGACCATCCACAAGGAACTGGGCTTGGACCTTCACCCGCCCGGTAAGGCCATGGGCCGTCCGGGTCATATTGGATCCCGCCACTAGGTGGAGCAGCACTCGTCGGCCTGATCCGGGGATCTCCAGGCTCTCGGGCTGGTTGGAGGTCACGTAGGTATACTGCCAGCTAATGGGGTGGTGACGCCGGCCTTGGTGAATGTGCTACAACAAGGTACAACAAGGTAAATGAGGGTGGTTACGCATGACTGGTTTTCCTCCTACCGTCAGGTCCTGCTCGCTTTGGAGTAGAAACGTGATGTCCATTGGGTTGTGGCAGTGGTTGATCCTGGCTGACGCCTGCATGGGGATGCCGCCCACCGTCATGTGGCACGACGCCAAAAGTCCCTCAAAGTGGCAACCGGAAATGACTAAAGAACAGAGAAAATTAAGCATGTGAGCAAATTCTTGGCTTGTTGACTGTCTCTTACCGGTGCCGGTTGCAAGGAGAAGTATCATTGTGGAAACCATCTTGATTTTAATCCCTGGTATGCTCATTGTGATTGTTATTATGATTGGGTGCGCATCGACTTATTATTCTTTGTTGGTTGTACGATGGTGGTGATGATGATGATAAGAAATCTACCCCTACCAGAGACGACGCAGCAGCGAAGAAACCTGTGCTGAGCGCTCTGTGCTCTCAAACTCACGCCCAACTTTACAACTACCTGGACTCGTTCACTGCAACAACAGCCTGTTGCCCGCCAAAGCTGCTGAGCTCACTGTCACCAAGAAAATCTGATCCAGTTGCAGAGGTCGCAGGACCAAAGAAGCGAGAGCAGGAAAGACTACCTGTGTTTTTCTTTCCAATCTGACGGCTGCATGGTATGCCATCTACTGGGGATGTTGGATGAAGAGAACACGGTTATGTAACAAGATTTGTTTTTTTTTCTTTGTTTATTTTCCGATGATGATATTTTGATATGCTTTCACAGGGTGTGTTTCAAACGTGGTTCTAATGGTGGCAAAAAGTAGTGCAACAACTTTTATGGTGGTTGATTATATACATATAAAGATTTATGTGTAACAAGACTGATCTAGACTAGTTGTTCTAAGGAAACTTTGATAAAGGGTCGTTTGAGAAAATTGTCTTTCAATTTAAGTAGTTTCTTTCATTTTAAGTATTCGTCATGTTTATCGATTTCCGTCCAATTTTAGCTCTTTCGATCGACAACCACAACTAATAATAATAGTTTATGTTCTCTCTGACAAACCGTCGTCATGCTCGCATGAACTTCGACTGAGGATTTCGGTCTCATAGCTCCATTCAAGTGAATTTTCTTCATTCAGTCAACATTTCATAGTGCATATTTGTAATACTGTAAACCAACGTTAGAATCATCTGAGCAATTTGTCAGCCAATAGGGCTGCTAGTGAGACGAGATGAGAAGCGTAGCAACTGGCCGTCGCTATTCCCAAAGACCTGTGATGATGCCCAGCCAGATCTCCCTCGTCCTGTCTCCGAGCATTCTTGAGATTGGAGTCTCCTCCGCCCTCCGAGTAGGAAAACCCGTCCTGCCGCTCTTCTTGGTCGTCGCCCGGTTGCAGCTGCTGCCGTCGTTGTTGCTTCTTCCGCTCCCGCTCAGCCCGTTCCCTCTCTCGACGCTGCTTCTCCTTGCGACGCCGCTCAATTTCAGCGGCCGCATCGGGGTCAATCTCGGTAATCTCAACTACCCTCTTGGGCGCTCCTTTTTGCTCTGAAAGGAGATTAGTTGTGTGACCTTATTGACTCATCATGATGTGTCTTGAACCTACTCTTGAGCGATATGGATGAGCCCCGCACCATGCCCATGGAGTTCCTGGACACACAGGTGTAGTTTCCGACGTCCTCCTGCCTCACCTCGTCAATGGTGAGAGACATGAGCACCTCGTACGACACCGTCGGGGACTCGAACTCTTGCGTGAGGAAGCGGCGGGCGTTATTGATGGGAACATCTGAAATAAGGGAGAAAGCAGCAGTGCGGAAAGTTGCCATCGTGAGTCACGCAACCTCGACTTACCCCTCTCACGCGCGGACCCGGCCAATTTGAGCCAGTAGTTGACGGACTGCGGTGAGGCCTCCACGGTGCACGACATCTTCACCTGGCTGCCAAGGCGAGCAGTTACCAGCTGCTCATGGACTTTGATGATAGGAGAGACTGAAATGAATAGTAGTTTCAGCATCATGAGTATACAAAGCTTATTTTTGTCTTACAGTGTACTTGCACCATTATTCTCTTTGATACTGGCGACGGAATCCCATTTGATGCTATGCAGAGATATGCGCCCATATCAGCCCGGGTTAGATGACGCAGCTCCAGTTCGTTGCCTTCGACGGCTTCAACTGAAAGAAAGAGGAAAAAATAACATAATAAATGAAGAGAAAAGAGTCAATAAATATTCAGTCTCAAATCAATTTCGAAACTCTGGCATTCTTTTTCGTCGTCCTTGCGAATAGCTCTTATTTCTTTCTCTTCTCCCACTTTCCTTCCCTCTTCTTAGCTCGATCCCTTCTTCGTCTTCCTCTGGCTTTCAGAGTTTGTCACACTCTGAGAATACTAATCAGTTTTACGATCGAAAATCGTTTTCTTCTCCTCAGCCAGCCATGCGACAGTCACTGAAAGTCGAGAAGAAAGAAGAAGAAGAAAAAAGTAGCTTTTTCACTCAGCCGCACTCACTTTTTATATTGCTACCAGCTCTCAAGGGGAAGAGGAAGAAGAAGAAGAAATAGAAGAATGGGAAATGGAGCCGATTTGAAACAGTGAGATTAAGTGCGAGCCCTGTTATAATATTAGTGTTGTACCTCCATTGAAATGGGTTGATATTAATGGCACCTTAATCTAAGTACATTTTAGTAGTAGAGCCTTGACGGAGGAAGAGAAGCTCTATTTTTGGGTCTAGGCTGTAGGAACCCTCTTCCTACAAGTAATAATCATTTCGAACTGGAGCCTTGATCTCTTCAGACACCCCAGTTAACTTTTCTTCCCCTTTTCATGGTGAATCCAATTAGTCTTGATGTAACAATGGCGGTTCTTTTCTCTTTTCAAGATACTTTCTCCTTCGTTTTTGACGCAACACCTGCAAGCAGCCTTTTATCCATGTTTGAAAGTCTCTTTTTATCTTCTTATCCATTTTCCTAAACTTCATCATCATCCTCGTATAGACGACAGACGACGACGCGAATATTTCTTCGCGTGCTCACCCTATGAAAACTTTATTGTTTTCAAGAGAGAGAAGCAAAGGATCGGAGGAGGAGGAGGAAACGGCTCTATTGTTATTATATACATATTCTCAACATGGCTGATGCTTTAAACCCCTATAAACGCCAAGAAACCTTCTTCTCCTCCTCGTATGCACGTTGCGTTCTCAAAAGTCCTCCTGTCGGCGTATCAGAGTTTCATTTGAAAGTTTTGCACGGAGGAAGACGAAATAAATGTTTGTCACGTCTGTTGTCAGTCTCAGAAAAGGGTTTTAATTAAATCGAAGCATTTTACATGGAAATAAGGAACAACTTGGTGACACTTCACGGTCAGGAAAGTTTCTCTCTGGATTCTTATAATTCCTCTGGAAGCAACAATTAGTGAAACCGCAACCACAGTTGAATCAGCGGGACGTCTAGCTGTTGATCCAATTAAACGCCAGCATTGCACCACAATTATCATTTACATGCATGTCGTGCTTGGTTTGTGCTCCCATTTATCCTCCATCCACACCGTTCCCATTACTCTCACTCTCTTAATCCTTTTCATTCTGTCCCACTGAGAGCTCAGATGCAATTGGTGTTATTGGCACTCAGCACAAAACTTGTTCCTCCATTGTCCGAGTGGTTGCTGCTCTAATACTACTCAGCTTACACACGTTCGTAGTAAACTGGCGTGATTCTCTTCGTGGAAGAAGAAGAAAAATCTGCTGTAGGCGTGATATCATGATGATTGGGTTTGCAGTTCGGCTTCGCTGTGTGTTTGTGGGTTCTAACAAGGGTGATGAGAAGAAGAAGAAAGAAAAGAAGAAGAATCAGACAAAGGACTTTTGGCCTCTGGTCATGGCAGCAGAAAAGAAAGAAAAGGATCTGCTCTAAAGAAAAGAAAGAAGAAGAAGCTCTCAACGTAATGGAAATTCAAACAGGATGAACTCAATGATATTGCGGCCGGATTTTTGGCTTTGGGGAAGAAAAAGAAGGGACGGAAAGAGTCCTACCAGACTGAGTTGGTGAGATGATACGTAATTCACACACTACCATTGAACAGATCACTGACAGAATGAATATTAGCATGCTTTTATTGTCCCTTTGAGTGATACAGTGATACAATAAGCCCTTACACTCACCTCTCTCCACTTTTCCCTTCCACCTCCTTGCAATGGGCTTTCCATCCTCCCTCCTCCACATGACCGTCGGCTCCGGGAACCCCCTCGCCTCGCACCTCAGCCTCACGCCCGCGCCCTCGCTCACGATCGTGTCATTGGATGTCTCGTTGTAGAGGATGTCGGGCGCCTCAACCACGTTCAGATAACCAATCTGAAAAAGTTGGATATTATATGTGTGAATCCATTGGAACGGGACGACAGGAAGGCGGCTTGGACGCTTGACACATTGCTCTGTTGGGTTTACATTGCCACAAAAAGGGGAAGAAGGTGTTTCGTTATTGATGGGCAGAGGGATTCAGGTCGAAGAAAACACACAGAGAGAAAGCAGCATGTTATGAGGAGAAAAAACTTCTGGATTTATGGTTTCATATTGTTGTTAATTTCACTGTTTCATCACATCGGTAAAATTCCCCAAAAATGTCAATACAATGTACAAACTACTAACTCTGCTGGATTAGGAATGTACCTTCTTTCCCCCCTCTTGTACAAGGTGAGAGGGATCGAGTGAAAGGAGCCACGTGTAATGGAATCAGCAGCTAAACTCAATTGCCGGTTCATAGCTCAGAAAGGGAATGCAAAAGTTAGACTCAATCGTCAATCGGAAACATTGATGCCAAATACGTCGCTAAATAAGAAAGGCAGGAAGTGAATGATGTTAGAGTCAAATTTAATCATCTTTGAAGCCGGTCTTTTTTGCCTTTTTATGTCTTGCGCCGACGACGTCTCGGCTCAGTGAATTTTCTGTCAAAGGAGACAAATGGCGGAAGGGCCCGACCTGCGGACACCGTCACATATAGAAGAAGGCAATGCAAGGAGAAAACCATATTTAAGACCATTCCCCCCGGACTGAGCTGTGAAGGAGTTGGGTTTATATGCATGGGTGTGACAGAGGGAAAACATATAGCTGTCCCATTTCCAAATGGTACCATCCACCAATGTGAAGTAGTAAAATATATATAGCTTTGAATTTGTGTTAAAACTTTTTGAGGCTTTCTTGACTTTGTGTTATCCTTGCCGCAATTGCCTCTTTTTTGCTTCCTCTCATTTTCATTAGAATCAAACTGAATGCGAAAGAATGTGGAGAATGTTAAATACACGGCGGCTCGTTTTAGTCTCCCTTTTCATTCCTCGTTCGGCGCCAATAAAATCCACAGCAAGAGCCTTTTTTCCTCCTCCGACGGTTACAACAAGCACTTCTTCAAGAGAGAATAAGGGGACAGCAGCAGTCGCACATTCACACACACAGAAAGGCGGCCAAGGGACTCATTTCGAGCCGTAACGAAAGGAGTGGAGGAGAAAATGGTTCCCAGAAGGCCAAACTGAATCTGTCTCACTCAACTTGGACGTCAACATATATTTTGATGCTTTTTCCATTTAGAAAACATCTGATGATGGTATGCACAGTATGCAGTATCACTAAAGCCATTATTGTTATACGGTATTATCCTTCCTACCTGTGATGTCATTGGCTCCGTGTTAATCTGGCACATGTAGACCCCCGAGTCATTCCTCTCGACCTCCGCCACCCGCAGCGTCCAGCTGTTGTGCCCGTTGTGCTCCACCGTCATCCGGGGGTTGTTGGTCACCATGTGCGTGTGGATGGCCAGGATGGCCTTGGAGTCGGAGCGCAGCCACGCAACCTTGTGGCCGCCGAGGTGCTTCACCACGCAGGTGAACTCGGCAGCGCGGCCAGCGGCCACGGTCGTGTTCTCAAGGGGAGAGATGAAGCCGGGCTCAAATGCAATGACTAGAAGAAGATA
This sequence comes from Tisbe holothuriae, assembly GCA_900659605.1. NCBI lineage: Eukaryota > Metazoa > Arthropoda > Copepoda > Harpacticoida > Tisbidae > Tisbe > Tisbe holothuriae. The sequence goes on along the minus strand of LR139044.1, from coordinate 72,281 downwards.
TGAAAAGTGCTAGATTAGTATTGCCCTTGCAAAATATTGAACTCTCACAGTGTTTAATGTCCAATTTCTTTTAGGTAACCACGATTGTAAGGAAGCGTAAAAGTCAATTCGATTCGTGACTCTCCTCATTGTCACGAAAGCATGTTTGTTAATTCCTCAGCTCCGACTCACTCACCGGGAAGAGGCAAGAAGCAGATGAGCAGCACAATCAGCAGCGTCTGCCCAAGCCCGTGCGAACTGACCATCGCCCTGCTGGTGGCCAGCATCATCTCCAGGCGCGCTGGGCTCGACATGATGAACATCATGATTGGAATAACGACTTTGTTATTATTGTTGTTGTTTTCCTAGCTGTAGTTAGGAGATGCTTGTCGTCAGAGACGAGAGCCATCCAAGAAGAAGATCTTGTCAAGAGAGCGAACAATGATGCGCTAATAATGACGATGAGGATGATAAGGATCCGATCGGCTGGAAAAAAAGAAGAGTCAGGGTTGAAAGAGGGATGGTGGATAGACTCGTACATATCGGGGTGGGGAGCTCGATGTTATACATGTAATTAATACTTTCATATATATATATTAGGCGTTCTCAACTCAACCATTTGCAGAAGAACAAAAATAACCACTAAAATTTAACTTCTATGGGCAGTGGATCAATGAAACTTGGAAATAAAGAATTTGCATCCAATTCAGGTCTCTGAATAATTACAGCGAAAAATTGTACATTAAACAGAAATTTAGCTTTAAGTGAATCTGGTTCTCTTCAAACAAATATGAAGCCCATTTCTTAGAGATAGGTAAAAATCTCACACAAGAACCAGATATAATGTGCAAACGTATCTGTTCTTCGTTTTATAATGTTTCATTCCCTTTCTCTTCACACCTGCAGATCCATTTTCTTCCTTGCGTAGGTAAGAAAATCGAATTAAGAACTTGTTCCTCTTTTTGTTCTTCTTCGTTTCTCTCCCTCTTAGTTTTGAGATTAAACTTACTTTTGCACCGCCAAGAAACACATTTGTTCTACTTCTGGTGAATGTTATCGGTTTTGAATTTTATAGAAGAATGAGAAAGCTGGCTAAATTTAAACTGAGTTGTTCCAAACTGCCTTAAATGTACCTTGTATGCCATCATCCTGTGTGACACAACTCCCTTGCAGATGCTTAAGTTGAACGTGACTCAAATTGATTCTTGAATGGGACTTTAGTAGAGGAAGCTGAAAGAACGCTGCACTGATGAAAGAATCCGCCTGCTATGTCTTTTTTCTCCCCCTGCATAACTAGTTAACTCAATCTAGCCCTACTTTCCTTGAGCAAAGGCCGTTAACTTAAGCAGACTGGATTTGGCGCCGGAGACAATAATGAGCAAGTGCATGGAGTAAGGATGATATACAAAAAAGGTTAAAAGTTAAAATCACCACGCCACAGTGGTTTGGGAACCCAAGAAACGTTTTTGATATTATTATAGTTTTGGTATGGTATGACCCTCATTAAGACATGTGTCAAATATTTTTGCCTTAGGATAATTATAAGGGGTACTTTTTGAACCTCAAAGTAGGGTAGATTTTGGCATGTGCTCAAAACAGGTTCAATTTATGAAGTAAAAGTGGGTGTTTTGACTGTTTTCAACCCTAAATTTCGTCAAGAGGCCGCAATAGGCCGGACTAGTGACCTGTATGAGTGAACAGACCACATTTAGAGCTTTAATTTGATGTATAGCAAACCGTATGGAACCGTGGGATTTTTGAGCTAGCTAGGTTTGAAAATGGAACATTTATGTTATAAAATGAGGGCCTGTGGCCAAAATCGACCAAATTGGGCCAAAAAGGGCCAAACATGAGGTCTCTCCAAAAGGCTAGGAAACCATTATATAAAAGATTTATGGCTTATATAGGATGTTTTATGCTTTTTGAGACTGTCTGGAAGCTAAATATGGGGATATTGAAACATGTTGTTTGGTTTCCTACCATGATTAAAACCACTGTGCACGCCCGCGTTTGTTTGCTTGGGGAAGGAGTTTATTTAGACATGAGAGATAATTTGTTAAAAGCAAAAACTGGTTAGTGCGATAATATGACTAATATCGCAAGATTAGGGCAATTTTTTTCTATAAAAACGCTAAAATTTTCTCATCGAAATTCTTTAGGATCTAGAGATGCGAGCGAGAATTTAGGATTTAGCGATATGTTACTCCTAACAAATTTAGATGGTGATGTGCGTTTTTCGAATAATGAAATTGGGTGCTTATCATCTAGCAGACGCTCATTTAACGCCAATATGCTCCAAGCGAGAAAACAAGGAACGCATCAATTCAGTTTCAATGGACAAACAGTCCTTCAGAAAAAAAAGTTTTTACTATTCTGTTGGAACGTAGGCTCATATTTTCCACTCAGTCTCGCCTTCTTCAATAGCCCTCCCTTCCTGCTCTCTATGCGAGACGATGGTATGAAGCTATGAACAATGGTTTAACCATGATCATGATGTCCTCGATCCGCCAAAAGCAAATTTTCCGTTTCATTAAATCCCTACCTTGTTCGATCCGGTCTTCCTTCTTCTCAGTCGTACGACGGCTCGGCCTCCTCCCGTTCACGCTTCGACTCTGACCGACCGGGGAGAGAAGAGCGAAGAAAGGGGAGAAGAGAGGCCTTTACATCCAAAAAGGAGGAGGAAAACAAGCTCCGATCGTGCTCACTGATCACCAACAACTGGGGAGGAAGAAGAAGCAACGAGGCTAAATTACGGCTGCCTGGCTTCTTCTTCTTCACTTTCCCGCCGAAAACGGAGAAGGCGACAAAAATGGTTTTGGGATCCCGATGTTGGGATGGAAGAGGAAAAGGGGGATTTGGGGAAGAAAGGAAAAAAGGTAAAGAGATCTCTCGGGCGGGTGCGCTAGGAAGAGGGAAAGCAACCAAGTCAATATTGGCCATAAACAGCCTCTATATTTAATTAGCGACACGTTTAATGATATAAAGTTGATTAACACGATTGTTCTGATTTCATGCTTCTTCCGTTGCAGCAGCCTTCTTCTTGGGCTTGGGAATGGAGGTGAGGCCCAGGTTGAGCAGCAAGGCCTCGTGGGATGGATCGCGGCCTCGGAATTGACGGAACACCTCAGCGGCAGGTTGGGAGCTGCCAAGGCTAAGGAATGTATTCCGGAATCTGGAAGTGGTGTATAATATACTAATAATATCTTTGTGTATTTTACTGTCGCCGCTTACCGCTTGGTGACTTTCTGCACCTCCTCCTTCTGATCGATTCCGACCTCCTGGACCGCTGAGAATGCATCGGCCGCAAGCATGCGCGCCCAAGTATGACTGAAGTATCCTGCAGGCCGCTCGCCCCCAAACACCTCGTGCAAGTTAAAGGGAAAGACGTCCTCCTTGACGTTGGGCAGCAGAAGATATTGCTCGTGAAGCCGTCTAAAATGATGGAACGACAAAATAAACATGCACATAACCGTTAAGTCGACATTGCTAACTTACTCAGACATGTCCTCGATTCCTTCCTTTGAAAAGTCCTCCGAGAAGAGTGCCATGTCCACGGCTGCCTTGTACAGCTCTCTGCAGAGGTGGTATCCGGCCATGTGTTGCCTGGACATGCAGAGCCCCTCGATCATTTCCGGGGAGAGAGCCTCATTCGATGACCAATGACCGGAAATGGAGGTCAGAACCTCGGGAGTGTACAGCCTTCATGGAAGGAGAGGAATAATACGAAACGTATAATTAAAATAAATATATGTTCGCACCACTCGATGAGGAATAGCGACGGCACGTCCAATGCGTCCCACTCCACGCCCATCTTGCCAGCCAAGTCCGACCACTCGTTGCTCGACAGCATGTGGATGAGCATGTTTCCCATGATGCGCAGAATCTCACGGATCTCGTCAAAGCTCAGGAGAGAGGGCTTGCCATAGCCGGGCGGGGGCAGCGAGAGGAGCACGGTGCCTAGGGCTTGGGTGCCGACACGTCCACTGTGCGGTCGAAGGGGGACGTACCAGCCCTTATCGCCACCCAAATATTCCTTGTTGTCCCTGAATTGATTAAAATACCTTGTAAATCTGCTATTCAAGGTTTTCATGCTTTTTTCTCTTTTCAAGTTCACCTCATGTAGGGATCAAAGTAGAACCTGCCCAGCTGCTTTGTTGACTTTGCATCGACCACCCTGAACAGTTTGACGTCCTGATGCCACGCCCTCTCCACGTCCTTGGTCTCCTCCTCGATGACCACGTCGAAGAGCGTCTGCAGCAGTCCGAAGATGGAGGTCATGACGCGGGGGAGGGGGAAGAAGTCGCGGAGGTCTTCGTCCACGATGCCGTAGAAGGCGCGCTTTTGCTTGCGTTGGAAGTAGGCAACGTCATACACGGCGAGGTCCTCGTCGAACCCACGGCTGTCGGCGAATTCCTAGAATAGGAAAACACAAATTTGCATGTAACAGCTTGGACGTGGACTCTTAAGCAATCCTTATTTATGTACAAATTAGGAAAAGTGATAATTCAGTTGTTCAATGTCACCGTTGATAAAATTACCTGCAAAGCCGTCAGCTCCCTTTCCTGCCCCTCCTTTGCTTTTCCGAGCAAACACGCAATCATTGTCTGCACGTTCTCTACACTGCCCGCCATTTTCGTTTGCATGGACATGTCTGCAAAGTGCTGGTAGCCAAGTGCTAGCGCCTGGTCGGTGCGGTGTATGCGGATATCGCGGCCGTACTTTTTCAACCCGGTGTACGTGTCCACCTTGTCGGAGCCGCGCGAGACGTCGCCGACGTGGGCGTTCCAACGCAGCTGTCGAGCTGGGCAGTATTCGAGAAACTTCCGGTGGATGTACGGGTGCATGGTGACGGACCAGGGGCCCTTAGACGGCTGGGTACTGCATGTTAGAAACAAAATTGTCATTTGATAGTGACATACATTTAAGGTTATTTCTCGTACGTATCATGGGCCATTGCCTTGAGAACATCAAGAGGGAAGTCTCTAACCACATTCGGATCTCTCACGCTTCCTCTGAACCTCTCTGTAACCATCTGGTATCTGAAGTTGTAATCCCTCTGGGCGCCCAACAACTTCTTCACCCAGTTGACATTAAGGTCATATTTCTTCTTCTCGCTCAGCTCGAACCCCTGCCGCTTGAACTCGAGCAGGTGTCTGTCGAGAATGCGTAGCTGTGCCTGGCTGAGGTTTCCCTCAGCGTTGTGCTTCTCCCTCATGGCGCGCATTGCCTCGTACAACACCGCAGAGTCATAAATGGCGAGTGTCGCCCGCTCCACGCGTCTGAAGATGGCATTGAACCGGTCCTCGTTAAGCGCGTCTGTGGCCATGTGAAGGAGGGTCACCGTGTTCCAGACGGACTCCAGATGTACTTTGGCGTCCTCCAAAGGACCGAACAGAGAATCGAAGTCCGTAGCAGGGTCTATAATTACGAATAAAAATGCCATGTCAGTGAACAAGCTTTTGAATGATTTCTTTCTAATGAACAGTAAGTTCATCAATACAAAATTATGGATATGGAAACATGACCCCAATCCGACAGAAGTAATAAAACCCCGTTTGTTACTGTGTCCGTGTCCTCACCGAGGCATCTTTCTCCTGCTTGCAACACCGCCGACTCGTAGAGCAGCAGCGCCTTGCCCAGTCCGTTGTAGGCGTTCCTATCGTTAGCAGCGCTCCACTCGGGAAGACCGGACTTGGGCGACCGCAGCAGCGGGTTCGTGGCTGCCGTGTCGGGAGGGATCTCGGGCAACCTACGACGAGGGCAACAGGAGGGATTTGAATTGGCGTTCGATTCGAACTCATTGAGATACAATAATAGTATTATAGTATCTCAATGTTCGAACTCTTCTTTTAATCTTTTTTTCCTTACAATGTGACTCTCATTTGCGACGTGTATCTGAGTGAGGTGTGCTGCGCTGGTGCCGCTCTTCTCGCGGCCGCCGTCCCCAAGTTCCCCAAGTTCCCCCAGGCGGGCCCTCGATGCGCGTGTGCGGCACGAAATGCGGCGCTCGCGCGCAGAGACCAAATCGACATTGCAGCCATTGTGGGACAATGGAAGACAACTGGGGTTGAACTGGCAAGCACAAATTTATGACACCTCCAATGTCGGTCCCGTATTAACCGGGATTCACCGTTTAAGAAACTGTACACTTCACTGCCTTTAGTGCCTTATTTAATTTTCTCCATTTCCATTTGTCAACATTGGAAAGAGGTTGCGTGAATTACACACAAAATACTTTTCGCTAAGAGCAGTCATATATTAATTTTGGAGCAGTTTTACTTCTTCCGTCGTTTAACAGAGTAGAAATATATTTTATATTGTAAATGATAGGAGTTAATTTCCAATATTTTTGAGGCAACGTGTCTTTATTTACATGATTTCTTACTGAGAGGGACTGAAGGAAAACGACATTATTGGCACCAAGTATATATAATAGTAAGTATGTTGACACCTAACTATTTTCGGGTAAAGGACCATATAATTGGATTGTCTGTTTTAAATGAACTGTGACTACTCCAGTACTTACAATATTGTCATAGTGTACTAAAATTAATAATTTGATGTGTAGGTCTTTAGGATGATCCGATTAAAATTGGCATAAATTCCTTCTTTATCATTATATTGGCTTTTGCTCTGTCCTCTGATTGGTAGCTCCCTCTCGTGGGTGTTCTCAGTGACTCAGTCTATTTGGCCCTTTTTTGCCTCAGTCTTTTTTCCCCTCTTTCTTCTTTAGCGCCCCTTGTTTAACTCAGTCAGGCAGCTTCAGAGCTAGCTTCTCAACTCCTCAGCTCTGTTCTCAGCTTGCAGTGCAGAGGAGGGCAAGGAAGAAAGAAAGAAAAATGAAACATCTAAAGTCGTTGCATTAAAACAAAGCCAGGGGTGACACACGAAGATGGAGACAGAGAGGCAGTTGAAAGACAGAGGTATACTTGAAGGAGGCTGCTCACTTAAGTGACATAAAGAATGCCATTTTGCTTTCAATAGATAATCGTGTTATGAATTACCCTGTTGAACTCCTTAACAGTTCCCTGGATCATATTTTCTGCTTGCTCCGTTTATTGATCTCTGCTCCCCCTTCGCTTGTTGTTCCTCAGCTTGCTGCAACTCCGCCTGAGTCGCACTCATCCACGGAAGTCGAAGTCGCTCTCGTTGGAGGTCTTTGGCAGATCTCGCCTGCAAACGGGTCGCAGTCGTCGTAGCTCAGCCTGGCCTGCCTCGCTGCTGCTGCTGCTGCTGGCCTGGCTGAGGCAACTCACTCACTCACTCAGCCTTTGCTCCGCCTTGCCTGGCTGGTCTAGCTGAGCTCCGTTGTACTCGAATCCTCGTCTGTGAGCAGCAACAACAAGAAGCTGAAGAGCAGCCCGTTCCTCGACAACGCCATCCAAGGCACCTTCAGGGAACAGAGCGAGTGAAACAGGATCGAGAAACACAAGATTAACAACCATTGAGGCAACTGAAAGAGCTGAAACCAGCCGAGAGCAGTGAAATAACGAGGCTGGGAACGAGTGCAGGGAGAAGAGAGGGTCGCTGTTGGCACCTGGGACGAGACTGTCATAGAGTGAGTGGGCCAGGCTTCCTTAATGGGTCTGAAGATCGCCCTAGTGTCCGTTTGAGCAGCAGGAAACGCTCACGGGAGAAAGTCCTTGAGCTGTGGAACCTTCTCAGCCCTTTGCAATTTAGGGCTCCGTTTAATTCGTGCATGCCCTAGGATGTGCACAGTGGCATTGGGGGGTCTCAGCAAAACCACTTTGGTCGCCTCCCAATGAGTGGCTCCCATCGACCCATCGTCGGGGGCAGGGAGGAGGAGGACAAGGGGGGCGGACTGGGAGGAGAAGACTCGGGCACCAATGCCAGTGCCAGCCTGGGATCGCCCTTGTTTCCTCCTCCAATGCCCATCTCGGGTGTGCCCCCAGATCCTCGTGCAGCGCCCGAGTGGAGCGGATCCGCCGGACAGGGCACGGAAGCCTCAGAATACACGGCCACATCCACGGTAGACGTCAACGCCATCAAGGTACGCGTTACTTAACAAAAGAGGGGTCAAAGATAATCCGTAAAACGCACGGATTCTGGACATTTGAGCATTTTATGCGGTGTAATAAATTAAATCATTAGACACACTACATACCTCTGATTGAACCTTTAATGGGAAATGAATTACAGTAATGCATCCAAAAAAGACCTAATGAGTGACATATTCGTTTTAGCGTTCTCCTACCCAGCTCATCCCTTCGGAGCCCTCAGTTCCAAGTAGTAGCGGCGGCGGCGGCGACCGCTGTCACAGCCGCACTTCCTCCACGGCCTCCAAGACGCCGCTCGTCACCATCCCAGAGAACTGGGACACGCTGGACGAGGCCATGGCGGCAAGTAGCCAGCCTGTGCAGAACGAGGACTCGGAAGACTCTGCCGAGGAGGAGGAAGAAGACTCCGACTCGGAGTCCAACTCGAGCTGTAGTCACTCGGAAGACGATGATAGTGAGAGCGGATCGGAGGAGGAGGAAGCGACGTCCAGCTCATCGGGTTCGGAGGAGGAGGAAAACTCGGACGATTCGAGTAGTTCAAGCTCCTGTAGTGAAAAGGTGAGAATACACCATGAACCTTTAGTATAATAGGTTCATGGAATACACAGAGGTTGGAAATACTAAGAAAACAGTTTATGCTTACAAAGTTAAGATACTATGAAACAGTAATATTTTCTACACCTACCTAGATTCATAAAATATGTGTGGACAAAACCTCTATCTAATGATATTTTTATTTTCTAGAATTGCTCCAAACAGCGAAGAAAAGTTGGAGAAAAGTCAAAGTCCCGCATTAAGTCTGAGAGCAGTTTGCTCCGCGGGCCCGTCAAGCAGGAGCAGCGCCTCCCCATGCCGTCCATTACGAGCTCAGTGCTGGGCTCATCTTCGACGTCTGAAGGCAACGTCGCTTCCGACAGTGCCAACAAATACCTGGGGAGTCACGAATCTCGTTGGAAAGTGCCATCAACTTCCTCGTTCTCAACGACGCCTTCTCTGTTGTCCTCTAGTCATGCAATGACAGGACAGCAGACGCTCATCACCAACCTCAAGGTGGAGCCGGTCAGCAGTGACGACGGCGTCATCAAGAAAAGCCGCGACCTCTTCCCGAGGCCGCTCGCTCCGGCTAAGAAGAGCGAAGTGCGCGTGCGCGCGGATAGTGACATTCTGGCCAGGCCAGGTGCCACTGGCAGGACTACAGTAGTGACGGGAGGAGGGAGCAAGGCTGCAGTGCAGAAGCAGACCTCTTCATCCTCCTCCGCTGCCGTGGCGAGCAGTTTAAAGTGTGCCAAAGCTTCCTCCACGAACAGAGCGGTGGCTTTGCCCGGAACGAGCTCCATGGATGTTAAGGTAAGACACTTTTAAACACTATTCATTGATCACAGGGAGACACTTGAGTGACATTTCTTGGCAAAGGGGAAGAGGAAGATTAATGGGGCCGAAATTGGCGCAGTACTGCGAACAAACATGCTGATACTTTATTTCACATAAACATCAGAAGGAAGTTATTGGTGTTCTATTATGAGGGGAAAGTGTTAAATGCTAATAATGCTTCTTTTATTCATTTCTTTTTCTCTTTTCCCTTTTTCCCCTTTTTAAAGCTTTGATTGTTAAGCATGTTCGTAATATTATTATACTCATATCATGTATCAATTGAGTTAGTGGTATTGATTTAAAAGCCTCTCTTTGGATCCCTAATCGAATTGGTTCGTCAATGTCGATATCGCGTGTATTACACACGGAGAGTCGGACTAAGGAACATGCGAGTGAGCGAAATCCTCATTAGGCTAAAACGGAAATGGTTTCATTACCTTTTCTCTTAATTGCCCGGATAAAAATATACACAGGAGTAGCAGCGGATGTCTCCACTTGAAAAATTACAGCCCTTTTTCTTCTACTATTTCTCGGGGCGGACTGGAAATAATCATATTGCAGGGGGAGTGGTTTAAAAGGGGGCGTAAAAGGGCTGCAAGGCAAAAGAATGCAAAAAGCGCTCCTCTTCTCCCTCCTGTTGCAATAATTGCTAGTGTAGTTCCCTCCTCGTTGAAAAATAGGCTTCTTTGGAAATGAACTTGTCTGTGTGAGTAATTGATTCCATGCACGGTTTGCTGCCTCGGGAAAGGAGTGACAACTTGCTATAAGGGTGACACCCACCGTCATTAATACACGTCGCCCACTCCTTGTTTCCAGGCAGCTTAATTGCTCTATTACCTTCACTGGCTTGAGTTATAATGCAAATCCGATAGTAGTACAAAGCCATTTCCCTCGCCTGATACATTTTGCCCTCGAGGCTTTTATTCGTCGGTTAAAATAAGCAACAAATGTCCTGTCTCTTTCCCAGAGCGAGCATTCCACCGTTTGAAAAATGACGTTGGTCTGATAACCCCTTTTCCGTTTGCTCCACGAAATATATAATAAAAGGTAATCATCCAACAAGGCTCCTTCTAATTTGAACACGATCGCTTTACCTTCTTCCAAAGTCAAGTGCGCTGGCCCAGCCTGAAGACACCTCCAAAGGAGTCTTGGCGGGGATCCTCCTCCTTCTTCTTCTGTTTTTCACGCCTGGAGTCTGCTGTAAAGCCATAAATAACTCGATAACAGGCTTCTAAATGGCGCTCCATTTGTTTGGACTTGTCTTGTTGGTGTGTGTTCCACCGGGAGAATCAATTGGAAAAGGGGTGTCCAACCAATTCATTAACTTCACACAGCATGAGTGGGGCGGCATGCAACAGCAGGGTCGCCACCGGATTGACTCGGCGTTACAAGATAAGAGTAGATGTAATGTTATCCCGTGTAAGCCAGATTGTAAACCCTGTCTCGAGCTGAGAAGACAAATCGTGCTCCTCTCTCTTATGCTTTATGGGGAACCTGTTGCTGCCATGATTTGAATTATGGGCTTTGCATGTTCTGAGGCTAGCTCGGTGCTGAAGCTGCTGCATCCTGGGCTTGTTTTGCCTCTCCACGCCATGCATATGATTATTATTACTACTCACTACACGAGCTTATTACCATGATGATTATCATAAACTCCTCTAGATCAGCAGAAGAGTAGAAAATGGATGATCTTGCCTGACTTACAGGGCTCAAAGTAATTACAGTGTTGCATGAACTTTTTTGCACATATGATAATTACACCTTTGCTCTTTCGGTGTCTGAAAGCACAGGGACGGTTTTAAACTGCAATATATTTATTTTATTTGTTCTTCCACCTAAATCCGCTCTTGTATTCTTTGCAATGTATTTTGTTTGTCTTCTAAATGTACGTTTTTTCTTCCTCCCCATCTCGATAGCAACAAATTAGAGGTTTCATGTCTCCCCCAAATTGCAAAGTAGAAAATGATGAATGATTTCTTAGTTTGTTTTTGGAGCCCGCCCTTTCTTTCCTTCTCTCTCCCCCGGCCGACCTTCTGCGACCATCAATCATGTGAAATCGAATCGAGGGCCTCTCGCCGCTATCATTTCACAACGATATACAAATGAAGTATTTAAGCCGGACCCATGAGAACGCCTCCTCTCGGGACGTATGGGAAAAAAGTCCTCGTTACACTTCGTAACGAATTATGTTTTGCACCTCGTTCATCATAGAGGGCAATAAAGCGATCCGAAATAAAGGGTGAAGTGTAGTAGTGAATTCACGTTAATGGGCGTAATTTGACGGATGAGCGGAGGTTTTATGGCTCTTTTCCTCAAGCAGGGACGGTGGTGGGAATTAAACTTGTTGCTTGGCAATCCCATTTGCATGGACGTCAGTAATGAAACTTCCAAGATCTCGTCATCCCTCGTCTTGGTAGTCTCACCTTGTTGACTTTTATTGCATATCATCAAGTCATTCCACGGACAATTTAACAACCGCTCTGCGGCTTGAAGAAGAAAAAGAAGTAATTAATCGCCTCCAATGACACAATTAAACTTTTATTTGGGTTGTGGAGTGAAGAAGACTCGGTCTGGAGCTGCGGCTGTTTGTTCACTAATGACGACAATATATTCTTCTGCTGGGACGTTTAAAGTGCGCTTAGTCGATTTCTTCTGCTGTCGACAGCGACACGATTGGAAGCCTTCTTTCTTTGTATATTCGCGTGCCCCGTAATTGCTCCATTTACTTTATTGCCGGTGCATGTGGAAGGGTGAAATATCCACTACGAATAATTCATGCAGCCGTTTTATGAAATATAAAACGTTTTTATTGTAATTGTTTCTGCTTGCAGCTGTCGCCTTCGTCAATGTTGTTAATTACGATTTTCAATTGCTTTCTCTCTCTCTTATTCGTTTTCCTGCGATGAAAACAAATCCATCAAGGGCCAATTTTCCCATTTTTGGCGCTTTCGTGACGGAAAGCATTTCTTTCACTCGTTTTTCCGCCTCCCTCATTTCTTTCCTCTCGTGTTTGCTTCCAAAGAAGAACTTTATGAAAATATCAATACGAATGGAAGTTTTTATATTTCCCCCCGAGAACAAGATTGATGGGCATCAAAACTTTTATTATTACAACTGCTCCGTTTGTGTCTCTCTCCTGAGTAAAACCGTTTCTTTTGTCATTAGGAATGTACACACATATAATAATGCTGCAACCGCCAGATCTATAATTTACGAAGAAGAAAAAGGCTTTTGGATAGAAATAATAATGCTGTCAAATTACCCCTACAAACAGACGCCGATTTGTGAATTGTCATGTGTCAATAAAACTAGACCTGCTCAGCTTTGATCTCTTGAGTAATCCGAGCCGACATATGAGCATAATATCAAGTGGGAACATAAGGCTTCTTTTACGTGCTCGCGGCAAAAACGTTTTTCCTTCTCCGGGCCCTCCAGGGTCTGTTTTAACGTCGAGAGAACACTCATTACTCACCGTTTTTGTGCCCCTTCACCGCCGGCTTGACGTTTTAATTCGAAATTTTATTCAAACATAATAAATCATTCCTGCTCGGCCGTTTTATTGCTCTCGTATTACTGCTATATTGTCTTGCCTTGTGTTCTTTTGTGCGACATCCATCGATCTTCGTCTGACCCGGGATGGAGCGAAACCAAAAAGCAGATCGCGATCAATATTTGAGAGTTGAAAGCGAGGGTGACGATAATGAGAAGACAAGTTGGATGAGATGCAATTTGAACATCTTGTAATTTTACCGCCTTCATAATAGCAGCATATGGTTGAAGACACCACCGCCGCTCTAAATTTGGTTTTCGAACGCCAACTGTTTCAAAGTCTTCTTCGCATCCGCTTGTTTCGTTTCTTCTTCTCTAAATGGAAGACCTTTTTTGCCTCCGCTGCTATCTGCCAGATCGGACGACTGCCTTTTTAACCGTCCTGTCGCTGTCGTCGTCATACATTATATGGATTATGATTATGAAGAAGAAGACAAAAGAACGTTCATCCGTTGAGTCGACTTGATAACTCAATTAAGATAGAAAAACACAGCAGCAGCAGGAAAGACATTTAGATTGGAATAATCAAATACGTTTTCCTTTATCTCAGTTCAATATCTCGCGGACGAGCATTAGACTCTTGAGATCGACCACCGTCCGAGAATAGAAACGACTTCTGTTGCTTTTAAGATTGTAAATCACTCTAAGTCAGTTGCGTGTCATCCTTGGCAGCCCAATTACCGCCAAGAGCGCAACTCCTTTTGCAACACCTTGTTTGAAAACATTGGTTAAAGAGCTTGAGAATTGAAATGAGATTCAACCTAGTATGAGAACTGCTTTTGCAAATTGACTTGTTAACATGACTAAAAACGCTGTTGCTCTTCTCTTCTTTTGGGGTTTCCTTTGAAGTGATTCTGCTTTACTCCTCTTCTCTCCTCATATATCATCCTAATGGCTTTGTAATAGGCCACCACACTCTCTTCTTCTTCTTTAAAAAGCAGCCTCGTCATGCTTTCAAATTCCTATTTGTCTTGAGGAAAAGGAAGAAGAATGAATTGTTCAAATCATCAGCTCAGCATGTGGCAGAGAATCTGATACAGAAATAGAATTGAGCCCGCTACGCAGATCATGTCACACTTTTCTTCTTTTTCTGGGTCAATGTGATCCATCTCTGTGTAGCGTGGAACTTGTAAACTCGATCAAAAGCTGTTTTGGTGTCGATTAATATTGATGCCTTTTCTTCTGCCGCTGAATCCATCATGGGATTCGCTGCCTCCTGTTGAAGTGAAACTTGCAATGCGAGGAACTTGGTGGTGAAGTATCATGACAAAGGAGGAAATGTAATGGATGTCTTGTGTAGGTTTGTTTAGTTTGAAGAGGCTTTGAGGGCAGATGTACTATTATTGAAGCAATAATGTGTTGAATTCCTTTCAGCAACCCTTATGTTTGTTTGTTGTTCTTCACCGTCAGAATTCGACTTCCTCGCAATTCATCTTCTTGCCATGTCAACGGCATTTGTACTTGGAGGAGCTGTCTGCTGACAAACACATTCCAAACGGAGCCGAGGTAAATAAGCTCACTTCGTTAAATTCCTTTTTTCCCAGACGGGAAACGAAAATTAAGATGTAGCAAGTGCGCTACTTCTATTTCCAACCCTTTTTCGCATTTTTCCATGATTAAAGGCTTGTCAACTTATAAAGATCTCTCGGGGAAAATGTTATTTTTCGCTTATCAGAAGACAGTTTTTCCCCTTGTAAATATAACCATTGCGGTAAAACAAGCACGAGCGCATGTGGAGAAAAAGGAACAGCTCCAAAAGCGTTATCAAGATAGGTCGGGGAGCCAAATTTAGCCTTGCTTACACATAAATGACCTTTTCCCCTCAGCTGCATCCCTGTAGTTGGCATGTTTTCCCAGGATTCATTTTGTCTCAGCTCCTCCTCCTCCTCTTGTCAAGAAGGTGACACCGCCGCCCCGCCTACAACGTCAAAATTTGAATTGACAAACTCGAAAGCGTCAAAGGAATAAAAACTTAATTGAGCCATTAAATCGTTTGAATTTTGCGCCACCTCCTCATGCGGTTGTCGATCCTGCGGTCACAATCGTATGCAAATTGAGGTATTTTTCAATTGGCCGTTTCCGTGTGGATGAATTGAAAAATCAAAACATTTATCTCCTTCCAATTGAGTAAATTTATGATAACTGGAGGCCGTGTTTTCAATTTCGAGCGACGCCGCCGGACCATAAATCTCTACCGAAGAAACTTAATCATGATTATCTGTAAAAAGACCTTATTTGTTGCTGAATGATTTACGACGTTGAGACTTGCGCGAGAATTAATAATAGCCCGAGAGACAATTAATAATACTCGTCCGATGAATAATAATATTTGAATCCGGTAGTATACGATCTAGTATCGACCTCTCTCTCTTCTCTTCTCTTTGCCACCGGATTCTGTCATCTCCCTCCTTCTCCTCTCCAAATGCGTACCTTGGAATGATGGATCACCCTCTTCCATTGGCGTCGATCGGCTCTCAAAAGTGCCACAATTGAGCAGCAGACAGACGACGAAACAACAGAGCGAGATGTTGTTGCAGCGAGTTGGCTCTCACTCCATCCAACCCCTACTGTTTCTCCACTTTCAAAACTGCTCTGGGGTGAAGAAGAGGAAGAAGAAGTTTTGTGTGTGATGCCAGATTGAAGTAGGAGTCACAACGTTGATGTCATATGAAAACTTGTTATAAACATATTATCAGATGATGGTTGTGGTCCAAATTACAGCATGGCCACCACGTATCCGATCGGCAGCTGGCGGCTCGCGAGGGCGAAACAAAAAGGTCTCATTCTTTTCACCCTCGCCGCATTTATTCTATTCACTGCAGCTCCTAATTTGGTTTCTTTTTCAAACTTCTCCTCCATTCGATCGAAAAATACCCTCTGCAGCTGCCCGCCGCGGCAACGACGTGTCGCACAAGCCCTAATTGCGGCCGGCGCAGAAGCCGATTAACATTAATTGCTCTCTTTTCGATACACTCATTATCCTCTAAACGATCTGGCGAATTGACATGAAGACGCTCCTTTGTCTGCCTGCCCATCTCCAAGATGGGAATCTAGACTATTTTGTGTCGCTGCTTTCAGATCAATGCAAATATCAAGCTGACAGTGAGAAGTGCTTATAAGTCACCTCGGGCGCATTCTTGGCCTCTTGACGAGCGGAAGGAAAAAGGGAACACACAAAATGTCGCAGTCATAAATTCATGGGAAATCTAATTATGCTCCCTTTACGTGCGCTCTCTTATCAGAAAGCAATCCCTAAAGGGCTTTTGACCACGCTACGTTGGCTTTTAATTACATGCAAACATTGCTCGGCTACAACTATTGTAAGCTAATTATGTCGACTAAAAGAGGATTGTATTGTGTTCACATTTCAAGACAACAATGTTAGATTTCCATCAAGAGTTTTAAAAAGGAAGATTTCCTTTCCACTCCTAATTATGTGACAAAGAAGAGATTACTAAAATAAATGAAAAACGCCGTTGTCGCCGCTTCCTTTTGCTCAATCTCATTTGCAGCTCATTATGACAATGCAATGTTGTTTCTTTCTTTTGTGGGGCTAATTCGTGGAGCCACTTAATCACATTAATTAATACTATTACCAACCACTCCTCTTATGCACATCGTGGCTTGTGTTCGTTTTTCCTCTCCCTTTGGGTGCATTGCTTAAATGATGTACGACCACTTCAAGAAGGAGAAACGTCGGTTTCTTTCTCTCTTTAGCCCACTCACTGCGGTAACACGGAGGTATGTGTTTGGGAGATGAATTTACGACCTTTTAAGTCTCGGTCAGCAACGTGAGGTGGTCGCTTTACAGGAATTAAAATCACATTCTTCTTTCGACTCACAAGAAGGAGAAGGTGGCTCTGGAAAATTAGCTCTAATAATAGCTACATCCAGACTGATTTTAATTGCAAGTCACCTTAAGATATAAAATTAAGTACATTCAACAGAAGCTGTCTTGACTGTCATAGTTGGTCATTGTCACTTTCCGTGAGTCCATTTCTCAAAGTGAATATATCCGCTCCAAATCCGCTTTCGTGGAGCTGATTTCCAATGTTTCGGGGATTTGCGCGCAAATAAAATTAGCTCTCGGACGATTTTTCAGTGTCCAGGGTGACAAGTCTGAAGAAAGTAGACGTGGAGAGTGAAGCATTGAAAATGCTAAACTCAGTCGACCACAATTGGAGCAAAGGATGGCGTCTGGAAAACGGTCCTAGCAATTTGCCACGTAATTGCAGTCCTTGGAAAACCCTGTTTTGGCTGCAGACGTTAAAAGTTGTGAAAACTGACCTTGTACGGGTTTGTGTATCTTTAATTCTTTATACCGAGTCAACCATTTTTCCGTCTCCATAAATCGTCGTCTCTGCGATTGTTTTGATGAATATTAATAGCTCGTGGATCCCACGAACCGGTCGCCAAAAACGGGATCGATTGACCAAGAGAAGTTAATTAATTATCAAACCCTCTGACAGGATTAGATTACCGAGGGAGATTCGATAAATAAATATGAGGACTCCCCAAGTCGCGTCCCCCTAAGATCGATTGCTGAGAGTTTCAATTTTCAGGATGATTTGCGGCGAACGTGAACTGAAATATCTTCAGGATTGTCTTTCCTGCGTCGTCATCATGGTTTTCCCCAGAAGTGTGAAGTCATAATAACATTAGTTTCTGACCTCAGGAATGTGAGATCCAAGCGTTTGGTAATTCGGGTAAAAGCGTGACGATATATTTGAAAAATATGCCTTCAGTGGAGAACATGCCAATGATTTCTTAAGGACCATTTCTCCACTTCCATCCAAGGGCAGTGCCGATTTTTGTTTTTATCATTGTAGCGAGACGATTTCGTTTCTTTCCTCGCAAACAGTTTTGTGTTCAATGGTCACTCGCCGTTATGCGATATTATTAATGATGAAAATAAGCAGGCAAGCAGAAAAGAGAAAAACCGACGCGAAAAGGGAATCATTCGTTGTACATATGAAAAGAGGGGGAAAATGGCTCCAATATGCAGCAGTGCTTTTGGCGTATCTGGTTATGCCTCTCTTTCTAGTACTTCATGAAACTGTAAGCATACAATTCAGCAGACATTGAATGTTTGTGTAAGTGAATGGTATCACTTTTGCCAGCCTTTTTTTCTTTCTTTATCGCTCCCTGTCATCGCTGTCTCATGCAAATTTGAATTGAGTTCTGATCGCAGCCGCAGATTAAGCCTCATTACTCCATGCGGCGAGACAGACTGGAGTGGCACAACAACCGGAAAGGGGGGAGCAGCTCCCTTGTAATTTAACACTTTTGACAACAAACTCTGGCTTTAATTGAGCGGCACTGCAGTGGTGGTGGCATGGCGGTGTTCTTGTTTGGTTTGCGCTCTTTTCCCATTTCCCAGCTGCGATAAGAGCTGCTGCCTGCCTTGCATGATCTGACACTCGACCGCATTCTTAATAATATTTTCGGGTTCGCCCAGGGTCGATCTCCTTCCTCTTTTTGTATTTATTCTCTATCTGTCTCGTGGGACCCGACCGAAGAAGATGAGAAGTTGCCTTCCTTGACCAGGGTTGACAGGCTCTAGTCAGAAGTACTCATTGCAAATGGAGTTTTTGGGCATCCCTTTCCCGTCACTTTTCTCTTTGTTGTGGCTCTCCGGCCGTGGGAAGATAGAAAAGAGAGGAAACTCTTCTTCTTGTCTTTGCTCCATTTTCTCCGTCGTTCTTCCTTCTTCTGCAGTGAGGGGATCCTTCTTAGCTCCGTACGCTGAACAGACAGCAGCAATTCATCTTGTTTCACGCAGGAAAATTAAGCTCTTAAGTAAGAACAAAAAGGTTGGTGCAGTGGTGCAGCAAGGCCAAAGCAAAAGATAGGAGAGAACTCGGGCTGCAGCCTTTTATGCATCAGTGTGCAAAGGGGGAGCCGCAAGATGTGCAAGTAATGGATTTCTACAGATGACCATTGAGAAGACGAATTTGTATTCAAAGTTGGTTTCGTCTTTATTGCTTAAAAATATGACTTCATTAAACCTGCCTAAAATGGTTGACTGAAAGTGAGCACCTTGATTGGAAAAGTTTCGCTGCCAATCGTCAAAAGTTTTCCTCCTCTTTTTTCTTCTTTCCTGTGAAATCTCTTTTTGAACATTTTTGAACGGAAAACTTGCTCTCTATCCTTGTTATCTTTCTTTCCTTCTTGCTTTCCTTCTCTGAAACCTCCTGGGTCTTGTTAAAGTGTAGATGCGAGAAGAAGGGTCAAGCCAAAGATTACCTCCGGGACTCTGGGAGCTGAGCCTTTGCCACCACACACACCGTGGCAGTCCCTAAAGGTTCATTAAACGAGAAACAAGTGGAGAATAGCAATGAACCAAGAAATATGACCAATCCACTCTTGAAGACTTCATTTCGTCGTATGTACTAATGCAAGTCTTTGCTCTATTAATTCGGTCCGAATGCTAGGTCGCGAGTGTCAAAACGCGAGCCTACAAAGTTGCGAGCCTACAAAGTTGCGAGTATATAAACGCGAGCGTACTAAGTTGCGAGTGTCAAACCGCGAAGTACTAAGTTGCGAGTGCATGTTAAATTAGCTTCCTACACTACTACTATTGAGTTAATATTTTAATGGATTCTTTAATTGGGCACGATCCTAATGATTGTGGTAGTGTAGGGCGACTAAGGGCTACTATAGTGACTGTCAATGTGACCCTTCATTGAATTTTATAATGAGCACATTTATTGTGGTACAACAATCATTATGTTACTCTTATGATCACAGTCAATGTGTAGTTATTGTGTACCCTCAGTGTATTCTTAAATATCACAATTAGTTGGACATTACATTGCAGTTGGTATTGTATTGTTTGAAGTCAATCTGAACCTTCAAATGTGCATAATAGCTAGCTAATTGAACTCAGCGTATACCGTCCTTATTAAATTGTGTAAAATTCGCAGAAGATATTGATCTAATAGAGGTTCTTATTAATTTCAAAGATCATTAAGGGTGTCAGACTTGGCGTCGGGACGTCTCACCACACAATTTTTCAACTTCGGATGTCTCGCCTTCATAACTCACCTCAGTACTTTTTCAACCCCAGATATTTCAACTTAGGATATCTCAACTGACATAAAAATAATAGAATAATGAGAATATATCAACTTATGGACAGCTGAACCCTTATTATTTTAACCAAAATACTGTGTCGTTCACCCTGGCCCCTAAAGGATCAGTTGAATTACATTTGAATACTTTTATATTTGTCATGAACCACCTTTACATGCTTTTGAAGATACTTCATTCCTAAAATTCATAACTGTATTATAAGTGCTTCCAATGTTGCTTTGAGGCACCTTTCATTACTCTCCCTAGTTCATCAGTGGCAGTGGCAAGCTTGATCAGTGGCATATCTGAGATGATGCAGAATCACAATGTATCTGTATCTTCATGACATGTTTTTGAAACGTTTGCATTCCTCCATAATCCGAACTATAAAATAATTACTCAGCTTTAGGATTATGCCCTTGCACCTTGTTATAACAGTTACTGTGCCTTTAGACTTAGTGTAGTATAAAATATATCTCCACTTTGCATGAACTGAACTGCACATGGCCTGGCTATAATTGCTTGAGTAATAAAGAGTTCTCTCTACTTTGCAAGAACTGAACCACCATCCATGGTTCATGAGATGAATAATTGAACCCCTATACATGCACAGTTCATTTATCCTGAAGGTGAAGTATCCTGAGGTTGAAAAAGTTGCGGTTGATAAGGGCTCATGTTGAAAAAGTATGCAGGTGAAAAATTAGTGGGGTTGAGACGTCCTGAGGTTGACTCGACAGGTAGCATTCAGAGTTATCTGCTATTTCATGAAAGATGCCACTGCAGTGACACATTGAGAGTGTTCATGAAATAAACTTTGTCCTCTGATTGTTTACTACATAAGGACGCTTTTACTCCGAATTTGCTACGCTTGGATTTTGGGCTCACTTGGATTTTTTGCACCATTTGCATGATTCATAGACTCTTACTTGTTATGTTCAAATTTAGTATGTCTACTTTTCTGAAGTTAACTTGTACATCATTTGACTAATCATGATAACTATCTTAAGATTTTAATACTTTTGCACTTTGATGTTCTCCCAATGTCATTCTTGCAATATTTACGCTCGCGTTTTGACACTCGCACAATTTCCCCCTCGCAACATTTTTCTCGCAATATTTTACACTCGCAACTTGACACTCGCGACCTAACATATAAACCATTAATTCCTCTTCTGTCAGCCGGATAAAAAGAGAAACGACGTACGACGACGTCTTTGCCCATTCGCAGCACAAAGACAAAAGTAGACTACAGCCGCTAATACTACTTCACGAGAGAGAGACGAAGACGAATGGGCGGTTTTTACCGCGACAGGAGAAGAAAAAGTAACAACTTTGAAAGCATGAAATCTCTTACGTGGCTTTTGCAGCAGTTTTTTTTAATCCCCAAAGGCCGCAGCTGCTTTGTTTATGTTTGTAGACTGATCAAATTCACTCCCTCAAACTTCTGATAGATTTCTATTATTCTTTTCCCCGACACTAAAAGGAAAGAACACTGCTTCCCAAACTTTCTTCTTACTCCTATTTCCCCATCTCTCCCATGGGTAAAAAGAGTTTCTTTTCGAGTGGTTTAGACAGACAGAGAGAAGGGAACTCTGAACAATGATGGAGTGGTAGAAATGGGAGGAAACCAATGTTAAGAGCATGCATTGGCTGTGGTCAAGTAAATAGGAAATGACGGTAATTGGCAAAGGGAAAATACTCCTCAGCTCATGCGATACTCGTATCGACTTCTTCTTCCTCCTAGGATGCAGCTCCCCTTGAAGTTTGTCAACAAGATTCTTCTTTCTTCAGCCGACTGATCGATCGATTGAAAGCCATTCTCTCTCTTTGAGTCACGTGCGCACAAGACTTTTTTGCCTTTTAAAAGCGGCCAAAACTGCGAGTGTCACCTATCCATCATCGGAAGAAAAGAGAAGAAGTGCCAGACAGGGCTAGCGATCGGAAAGAGGGTGGAAGAAGGAGAAGGCATATTGTAGAGAGCACAATGGATTCAATTTTGAAGGGAAGAGACAAATTTACCCGCAGTCGACTAAACAGGTCTTACTTTGTTGAAACTATCCCACTGTACTGCTGTTATCTAGCACTCTTTGCGGCTTCCCCTTCTTCTAAAAGACCACAATGACAAGCTACTTTTGTTCTTCGTTTGGTCTACTTGCCGACATTTTTGCATTGCAGATATCTTTAGCGCTAGCACAGAGCGCTTGTTTATTCTTCCCAATCTGTAGCAGCCCCGCCTCAAATTAGCTTCGATTCTTGTAGACAGACAAGCAGACATCCTTGCGGACTGCACGTCCCTCGGGAGGCAGTTGACAAAGAGGGTTATGGATGATTCCAAGTTCTTGTTGTTGAAGAGAATAATAGGCGAAATTGGATGGGTTAACTCAGCTCTGACACGTGAGTTATGGATCACTTGTTTTTTCGCACTCCTCTCTTTTTGTCGACGCTGAATGCGGGATTAAATTGTGTTTGTTCATTTGCAGCAGTGGAAATGTGCTTTCACTTTTTGGAGATATATATTTGTGTGTTCCCACACCATGTTCTTTGTTTGTATTTCACCGTAATCGAAAAAAGAGACGTGTACGTCTGTTATTTGTTTGCTCTTGTGTTTTCGCGTGCAATATTTAAGTCCTCTAGATAAAAGCATGTTAATGGCGATATCATAAACTTGTCATGGAAAGGGAAAATACCTGCAAACATTGACATGAGAAAATACATTTGCCATTAGTGGGAGAAATGGGAACAAAGCGGGTGAGAAAATGATAATACACAGGGTTCAAAGAGCTGAATGTTTGCGGGCACAATGTCTTCTTTTTTATAAATGTCTCCTCGCTTGTTCCTCTTCTTATTCTCGTTTTTGCCCCTTTTTGGTCCATTCACAACAACTTCGAACTCCACAAAAATTCTCCCTGCATTCTTTCTTTCTTTCCTTTTATAATCTGACATTCACATCTTCGGCCTATTCCAGACTAACTGACAAAAGAATATAAGAAGAGGAAAAAGAAGTGCAGCAGTGACAGTTCGAGTCGTCGTCGGCCACTCTCCTTTCATGTTTGAAATTCAACGAGCTTGTGAATATTTTAATATCATAACGGACTTTCTGACCGTCAAACTTAAGCCCACTTTTGCATTTATACTTTCTTTTTGTGGCCTTATTTTCTTCCAAGTGTCAAGATGCCGAAGTGAAAAATGGTTCTCGAAATGAGAAAATTCCCAACCTATCTGTTTCAATCATGGCGCCCTTGTTAGAAGTGTTATTTGCCGCCACCGCATTTAACGAACCTACTTAAACTTCAATTTGAATGCTCGAAAGGGCAGCAGCAGCAACAGGAACAAAAAGAAGGTCAATTTATCTTTCAAAATAGAAATAAGTCATTTTAGCGGTAAATTGAAAATGCTTTTAAGCTGTGTTTATCATGATTTACTGGTCCAAAGTTCTCTATTAATATCTTAGTTTAGTGTATTATTTATCTAAGATTAAAATAGTCTTATCTGGAAATATACCAATGACAACCAATTTATAGAGAATCATAACATTGTATTTATAATTCAAATAAAGAACGTGCTGTTTTCAATTAATTCAATCCACCTGAACTCAATCTTTTAAAAGTCGCACTTGTTTTTTTCCTCCCATTGACAGCTCCAATGAATTTCTTTCTCAAATATAATTTATGGCCATTTTGTTGCTGACTTTCTTTCTCTCTCGTTTCTTTGTGAGTGAGCAAGTGAGAGCAGTGAATGCTTTATGGTTTCATTAGCTCTCCATTTATCATTTCTTTTGAGCGCTCAGTTGAGTTCTCACTTTACAAGGAAGAAGGAAAACGACACCACACACTGTTACTTGACCATTTATAACCGCATTTAAGGTCCCAATAAGTGCAGTAAAAGCTGTGAGTGTATTTATTGTCAAAGTGAAGGCAATCTGTCCAAACAGATCATGAGAGTGCCAGTAGCCAAAAAGTCAATAGCTGTCAATCATCTCAACACTGGGGTCGTCGTCGTTTTGGCAAATGGAGATTTGGTCCAATGGTGGTCTTCTTCTTCTCAACCAGTCAAAACACACAACAAAGCAAAGAGGAAGAAATACTTCTAGATTTCATTATTATGATCTGCACGGCAGCTGCGACGATGCAACTGAATGGCATTGTTTTCAGTGGATCACAACAGCAGTCTTCTTGCTCCCATTTCCTGCCTCTGCCCTGCGCTGCTGGTTTCATCTACACACAGCTGCGAAATTATTAGTTTAGGAACGGGGTAAATACAGAGATTATTACGCAGCAGCTATATAATGTTATTAGCAGTGCTTAACGTCACTTCTACACTTCCTTGTGTGAGTGCAGCGTGTAATTGACACCCAACCCGTTTCCAATGCAATGCTCTCTCGACATGATGTTGGCTTTTGTTTTTCAGCATAGTTTCTCCCGCGGTGAAAGAAACTATTTTCCTTTTTCGCTTTTTGTTCTACTAGATTTTTTGAACTTGGCTGTAGAATCCGTCACCCACCAAGAGCTGCTGCAACCAAAGAAGCAATCAAGAAGTTAATTAAAAACTACCGGCCGACCATTTTTTTGAAAGAGGAGAAAATTGAGCGGAGGATTTTGACCATTTTTGTTGTTGTCTCTCTTCTCTCATTTGCGGTTAGAAAAGCATTTTCAAGATGTTGAGCTTTATTTAAGTTCCACTTGGCAAGTAAAAGGCACTGCTTCTCTCAATCTTTGGTCGCCTTTTTCTACTTATTTTGCCACGGAAACTCGCTGCTCGCTCGCTTGCTTTCCAAGAAAAGAAAGAAGAAAAAAGAGGAGAACTCTCTTATAGAAAAAAGAAGCAGAAAAAAGTTTTGACAAGCTCGGCCATCCATCATTTTGCAAAGAGCAGAAGAAAGAAAATACGAACTGGAGCTGAGATCTCTAAAGGAAAGAAAGAGTGGAGCAGATAAAGCTTGAAGCAAGTGTAAAAATAGCTTCTTCTTCCTCTCCTTTTTGTATCCGATATTGAGCTGTTTGCGGAAATTGCGGTGTCAAATGGCGCGTCTAAAATGTCACCCGATGAAATTAATGCAAAAGTTTTTGTGTGACGCGAGAAATTGGCCTGTCCTCCTTCAGCACATTAAACGGTCTCGCGACTAACTTTGCAATAATAATCATACTGCACGCACTCAATGGTCGTCGCACGCGCGCCACTCGGACTTCTTACCTCTATATTTGACTTCTGGATCATGCCAGCAGCGTATGACGGACATGCGACCGACCGCATACTTGCTTCAAGTTGCTTCTCACTGTGACAAGTAACTCTGTGACAAGATCTTTTGTTTCATATGCATTTGGGGAGGGAGGGGAAATATTGTTATTGGGGGATAATGTTTTGCACGGAGACGGGAAAGTTATGATTATTAGTTGGCTGCGGAATCGACCAAGCACTTGGACAACATGCATGCGAGAATGATGCTGACTATACGTTAATTTGCTGAGGAGTATGATATGTGGTATTTTCAGGTAGTAAATTCCGGCTGCCTGTTCAAGTCGAGTCCTGATGATCTTGACATGTAAAAGGAGTGACTTCTCGCTCTCTCTTCTTATCACGGCACATCTCGCAGTTGGATAAGCCACACAAATTCCAGAGACACTTTTCTGAAGCTGCATCCCTGGGGTGAACTATTCGTACCCTGAGCAACATGTTCCACATTGAAGACATACAATCCGTTTGATATCGTTGATGGATTCACAACCTTGCATTTTGCGTGTGGATTTCCTCCCGCTACATTTTGTGTGCAGGCCAATCGAAGAAGAAGAAGAAAACAGCGTCTCAATGGTTTTCTAGCATGCCATAACATGAGGAAAAAAGGAACCCCCTTTGGAAGCCAGAGCCGCCTACTCCATAATCGTCCTCCACTGTTTCCTTTTCGTTTTCAAATGCGCTTCTGTTAAAACAGCCACTTCCGACTGCAATTGCAGCAGCAAGTATTTTCGTGCATACTTGCATTACTATTGCATCGGTTGGTATTTCATGATTGAATGCATTTCGGCAACGTAGACCTTTTACTGTGATCATATCGGTGTCACAGCTTTAGAGGGAGAGAGAGTGTCTCCCTTGGACGATTAATCTCTTGTCTCGGCGGCGACGTGTCTTATTTGTTCTATGTTTATAGTTTATAGAGCAGTAAGTAAGCGAAACCACTAGTACTACAACGCCGTCTAATTATTGCTTCATGTTGAGAGACAATTAGCACAATGACTAATGATGTATGTTCGAGTGCACTGCACTGGGAAGCGGTGACCACAGAAAGAAAATCCCCTTTTGCAGAGGGCGGAGTTCAGACTTGGTGCGGTTGGCATTGTGCCCCACAAGTGGAAGAGCAATGACTTCGGGCTGAGGGACCCTAATGACATTCAGGTGGCTTGCACAATTTAACTAAGTCTCCAGGAATAAATCTGATTAATATTTTGTTCAAGTTTCGAGCTGCTAACGAGTTTTTGAACGTCCTCTTTTGTGATGAGCATCGATATTTTTTGCGCGCCCCGTTTTTGCCCGATCGCTCCACATGATGTCCAATTATAGGCTTGAGCTGAGTCTTGGTCACATGCAGCCAGTTGTCACGTCCGCTGATTCAATCAGATTGGGAGCATAATTTTGACCGAGTGACGTTGGCTCCAATCAAGAAGAAGAAGAAGTGAAGAATATTTGACGGATGCGCCCCCGTCCAAACACGTTATCTGAGATCGAAGAAGCAAAGAAGCCTCTGGGATCCAGTTTCAATGAAGGAGGAGCAGAATCAAGATCTGTTTTTCACAGCCGCGAAAACCATCGAGGAATTATAATTTCAAGTGTGAATTGGAAAACGAACGTGAAAAACAGGTCGGTTTAGATGGAAGAAGGTCACGAGAGTTCACTCGTTGCAACTTGTTTTGCTTAGAAAAACCGTAATTTGCTGCGTGTCTATTCATGGTCGTCGTTTCTCTTACCCTGGCCTGCTGGGTATTATTGCTCAATGCTGGAAGATAGAGAGATAGAAGAAGAGAGGCCCCAAATCCATTTCCTCATCCGTAGTAGGAAAAGTAACCGGAGTCAGCTTTTACTTCTTCTTCCCTTGCATGCCGTGATTAATGATGGTTGCCCCGAATTCCACTTTGGCGGGATTTTCGGTTCCACTCCGACACAGCCAGCAAGCGACGATTATTGATAAAAGAAGTGAGGAAAAGCTTTTCGCCTTCAAGACATGATGTCCACAAAAGATACGGCGTAAACAGGCTTTTTGGGGGATTTTACGGAGAGAGAAATAGTCGGGGACCATAAAAGAGGGGTTTTAAAAAGGCACTAAAAGTTTTATCTGCAGATTATGCCCTCATTAAGTAGCTAAATATCGATTCCACTCAGCCCGCTATAATCTTTTCGGAATTGATTCTTTGACAAACAAGAGCTCATCCTATGCAGCATTATTATTATTTTACCCCTTGTTAAACTGGAATTGAGTGGTTTTGACACTGGCTGTCAAAGCGTCACCTCTTCTGACGGCGGAAATCATAATACTATCTACGGCTTGATTGACAGTTCCCGGTCAATGGGATTTGAAATGAATCTCCCTCGGGGAGGTCCTCAAAACTGTTGATCTCTTTATTAATCATTTGTCAATTTTGAGAGTTTAGCAATACAGCAAATAAGCTGTTTGTAACGTGTTTTTGCCTATTTTCATCACCTTTTTGTCTTCCGATTCCTGCGAGAGAATGTGAAATGTGTGACGAAGTTTTCGCCTTTGCAAAAGGCTTGAAAGTCGCCGCTGATGGAAACGTGGTGTGAAGAAGGGAAAAGGTCAAGAAACGACGATGAAAGCACGCGCCCAATTCTAAAGATGCAAAACGGAGGAGGAAGAAGTTTTGCTGCTGAAGAGGGGAATTTGCATGTCAGAAATTGGATCTGGCTGTCAGCTGGGAAAGAGAGCTCTCATTAGAGAGTTATTGAGTCTGCTTTGACCGGTTGTCGGGTCAAATAGCAAGGGAGGAGGGAGGGAACTGGCCAATCCATCTTATTATGACTTTAATGTCTCAAAAAGAGAGACTCCAACGCTGTTAAACAAATTTCCAACTCTGATTTAAATGTTCCTTTCCACTTCATTTCCAGGTATGTTTCCCACTCCAGAGATGAAAATTGCCTCGTTCTGTGTGTATCAGATCCACATTTAAAAATCCATTATTTATTTCTTTGTTTCTTCTTTGTGTTCTCACCTGGCTTTGCTGCTAGCTGCATTCCATTTCATATTGTGTTTAACAGCGAGCTGAATGTTTTTAGCTTTGCTGCACTTTTTTTCATTCTCTCTGCTCCTCCACCGGCCGGCGAAACCACAAGGCAACGTCATAAATCATGGCTTGACAGACGTAGAACATTGACTTGGAAAAAAGGAGAAGGAGGAGAGAACCAACTTTTTAAAAACTCACCTTGCTTGCACATCTCCAAGACGAAATAGAGCCCCCGGCTGGGGAAGAAAAAGAATCCGGCATATCGAAGTGCTCAGGAATGAAAATTGAGCCTAAAACGTCGTCGTCGTCGTGTGCCCCATTTTATCAACTTTCTGACATAAAATCGCTTTTAAGACGGACGTCTCACATTTTGACTTATGTCACGACTTTTTAACTTTTTAATCCCATTTTCATCTTTTTCTTCTCATTTCCAATTATCCTTCTTCTCGGGAAGAGGAAGAAGATGAAGCCATTTTCGTATTATTAAACGACACGTAAAACGCATTATGCAAAAAGAGTAATTGCGGGCTTATTCTTCAACTTTTCTTTCCTCTTCTGGTAATTGCATGGCTGAGGAGACGACGGAGAGGCTAAGAAAGCAACTTGTATTATTATCATTACGTACGACAAGACAGACTGAAGAGGAACAGTCAACCTTTCATCATCATTTCGAGATTACAGGTCGAGCTTTGTTTTCTCTCTTCAGTGTTGAGTCGAGACCTTTTACCCTTGAGACGGTTTCCTTATGACCGTGTTTAGTGCATAACACAATAGCTTCACTTAATCCTCTATTTGCTCCAAATACTTTTGTTCCTTCTCTGGTTTTGCCCCTTTTTCCACGTTTTATTTTTGCCGGATATCCTGTGTAGTAGTAGTTCGTTTTGGAAGAAGACGAAAAAATTCTCACCACTGCCACTACTAAACCATGTTTGAGTTGCGCAAAAAGCATTTTTAAACCAGTCTCGTTTACTGGTTTTCTCTCTTTCTTCTCCTCCAGTGTTGTGTAATAAATGCTAATAATAATGTCACACACAGATTGGCTTGAATGTGTATAAAAGCATGACAATTGGCTTTAGCTGCTGAGCATTAATCCTCGTCTCCGTCCTGAATATAAGTAGCCGATGTGTGTTGTATTCATCACAAAAGGCTTGTCGTCCACAAAAGGGGATTGCAGCAGCGTATTCATTGGCAAATGCTGTCTGGGATCATCACACAATGGTGCTTTTTAGATGTCATAGTTTCCTCCTCCATTTTCACCTGCCCTGTGCTCGTCAAAAGGACACCAGAATACCAACGATGTTGGAAATGGTGGTTAAAAAGAGCTGCTAACATTGCGCTCTGCCTTTGCTGCTTAGCGGTCTCGCCCTCCCTCGCTCGGTTGTCGGTCGAGCGCAGACGCTTTGCCCTCGTTCTCGGTCTCTCTTTGCCGCCGAAACGACGTCGGAGGAAGAGTCAGTTCTCGGATAGAAAGCAAGCGAGCAAGAGCGTATGATAAAGCTCTTTCAAATGTGAACAGTGGTTCCAATATCGCGAATGATAAAAGTAAAACTACCAACAGTGACACAGTGACAGGGTTTGAAAAGTGCTCTGCTAGTGAAGTGATTCCAGTTGGCGGAAAAACTTTCCTGTTCAAACATTGTGAAATTGTATTTTCTGATGAATAATATCATTTGATTCAATATCACCAAACACAAACATCTTATTTCGCGGACGGACCGAGGGGGAAGTATTTTTTCGATCCCCCTCTGATCGCATTATTCTGCATTCTCTCTCTCTCTCTCTCCTCCCGTTTGTGTTGAATGTCCGAATTCGAAGATGGATGAGCCTCATTCTGCAGAAGGAGGAGAGCTCAGCTTCATTGTCGTCGCTGCCGACGAGGAGCCGCTGTCGTCGCACTGCAGCTACGGCTATTGCTACAGCAGCTATAGCAGCAGCATCGATGCAGCCAGGAATCAGGTTGGGGCTCCTCATCCATTATCAGGCGCGGCGATGACAAGACAGCAACATTGAACGCAGATACGGACAAACAAAAAGAGAGGGAAAGAAGCAGAGAAATAAAACTGATTACGCCGGCAATCGATACCACGAGTGCAAGAAGATTGAGAAAGAAAAAGACTGAGAATGATTGCTCACAAGGGAAGCAGTGGTAGTAGGAATGGAAACCAGGGATATGTACCAAATATGCTAGATCCTGGTGGGGGAATGATCGGACCGTATGGCCCCAGAACAGTGTATAACCCGGCGGGGTACGGGTGTCTGACCCAGCAGCAGCAGCTTACACCCACCTCCCCCGCTGACAGCGGCGTCATGTCTCCCATGACGCCCATGAGTGGCTTCTCAGCCTCCTCGTCGTCTACATCTGCAGTGATGAACTCGGCCTCCCCTGAGCACTCGGTAGCGGGGTCATCCGCCTTGCTGGGCATGTCGTCGGCGTCGTCCACGTGCTCATCGTCGTCCCCGTTCAACCACCCGTCGCCGGCGGATTCGGGATTCCACAACCCGTCTCCCGCTGACTCGTCTGCGAGCGGGGTTCAGAACAATCCTTCGCCCTTCCCCATGATGAGCCCTGGCTCTGGGGCTATTGGACCCTTAGGCCCCGTGGACGATCATAACAGTCAAGGCCAGTGTTGTGGCTCCTCTGTGCAGTGTTGTCCAAGAGTGCAGCAGCATCAACAACAGAATAACGTGAATAATTGTCAGATGGTTCAGCAGCACCAGCAAGAATACGCCATGAATGGTGGCAGTCAGTACAACAACTATCAGCAGCAGTCTATGGACTCGGGCTGGATGCATCAGCCGCAGCAACTACCTCAGCAGCTTCAACATATGCAAATGCATGCAAATGTAAGTCTTGAGACCCCCTGGTGTCCGAAATTCGACGACAGTCGAAGAAGCCCTCGTGCCATTTTAAGCAGAATATGATTTTACCACCCGGCGAAAGTTAGTTCTTCTCTGAAAATGATTGAACACTCCTCAAATTCAAGTTCATGAAACAGCGGCGACGATCCATCTTGAGGAAAACAAAAGCCATCTTGCTCCGAGAGATTTAATGAACGATTAACTCTTGCTAATCCAAATGGGATGTCGTTCTCCCACTACGCCTTTAATTAGCCGACTAAAAGGAGAAGAAGAGCAAGGGTTGACAAGGGTCGTATTTTAAGAGGCAAACATCTGAGGCATTTTCCGTCGCCGCTGTTGTCCGTGTGTCCCCGAATCAATCTTCTTCTTCTTCCTTTGCATGCCTTGAATTCCGATTGCGGTCATAAAACAATCATTGCTTGAATCTGCTTCGCAGTTCTTTGCGTGAGAGATCGAGATAGAAAGAAAGAAGATGCAGCAACTTCTTCTTCTCCTTCGGCCGCTGGCAGGAAGAAGAATATTTTTGGCAACGCGCGGGAGCAGGAGAATGAAAGACAGAAATGTTTGATATTTTCGCTGAGAAAGAGGCGAAATATGGGATCATGTATTATCATCACACTAAGTGCAACATATTTTTTGCACGTATTACTTGAAGAATATTAACCAGACTTCTGTGTCTAGATCTGAGCATGCAAAATAATTGCCTTTTCTCCATTCTAGCTGACGCTACTCTTTTACTCTATTTCCCACTATGCTGCGTTCGATTTTGAGTGTATTTCTAACGTAATTCCCGTTCTAAGTGACAAGTGTATGTATTCAGTCTGCTGCTCCTTAGAGTGTATAAATGTCGTCTTGACAGAGCGAGAACGAAGCCGAAATGCAGCAGTAGTGACGACGAGTCGTGTTTCAAGTTTGCCACATTTTACATTTCCTTCAGTCTCAAGTGTCGATATTTCGAATCCGAGCCTGTGTAAAACGGAGCAAATGCAAACAACAGTCGCTCCTCCAAATGGCCTGCTTAATTCAAACGAGGCTTTAACGGCCTACAGGGCCTACGGCGGCATACTCTACTTGACCTGAAGCATTTCAATGGCTATATTTTTTTATAATCATGACTTTGTTCAAGACGCACTTTTAACCGTTTTGCCGACCCCAATGCAGATCTGTTTTGTGTTCGTTTGCCTTGTCGGAACATTAATTCTTTTCTCTGGAATGTGACATACACGAAAGGACCAAAGAGAAGAAGAAGAAAAAGCGAGTTTATAAGCGTATCAAAAACTTTCAATTTACAGCCCATGAAGTAGGGCAGGCTCAATTTACAGCACATCTAAAGAAAAAGAATTTGCACAATTTCAAGAGGAGGAAAAAAGGGGGAAGGAAGGTTGAAATAAAAACACATGCTTTTATTTGCGCTTACACGGTTACAAAAACAAGACTGCGCAATTCCAGGTTGCATTTAACCAACTTTTGTACTACTCTTTTTAATTTCCAATATTGGAAACCGGAAAACCGCAGGAGAAGCTAAACAGGGGGAATTCGACCGAGATAAACTCTTGCGTTTTTTTCTCATGCTCTTGTAAGTCATTCTTTTAATCTTGCTTTACTGCTTCCTCCTCCTTACTTGAGATCAGCTTCTACATATGTTGTCGTAATCTTTGAGCCATTATCTGATTTTTAGTGCTCCTCCAGTCATGAGCGGTTTCATGTCGTAGTAACTTGACTCTTTGCAGTCATGCACATTGAGTGAAGGGAAAACGCGTCGTCCTATTTACCAAAATACACAAAATCATATCTCCCACCCCTGCATGGCCCTGCTGGAATGTCTCATTCTTTTGCCCATAGAATAACGCTCGCTCTCGGAAATTCCATCGCGTTTGAACCATGTCAAAATATATGATTCTTGGTGTGTGGCATCATCGTATCTTTGTTGTTGGGGAGAGATTACGTGTTAGGTGATGCTCCAGAAACCATTTCCTCTGGTGTAGTAGGCGTTTGTTCTTTGTCCTCTTCTTTTTGCTCCCATTCTTTTCTATCTCCAAAGGGACTTTTTCCTTTTGTCTCTGTTCTAACTTTTGATTCTATGCACACACATTCATTTGGGCAACTATGAGCAGTAGTATTATTGTTATTATTTATTATTATTTTGCTCGGTTTGCGATTGACTGTTTTGTGTTGCAGTGAAGGAAGGCAGGAGGGGGAGAA
>LR139044.1:11588-38904 GCA_900659605.1 Tisbe holothuriae | reverse complement strand
TAGACAGTAAGAGAAACAACTAGACATCTAACTGGCCCATGCCGTCCTGCCTATGTAGCCTAGAGTCAGCTGAAGCTATGTACTGCTGCTGAATTTCGACTCATTATTGGCAAAGGTGGATTTAGGCAGTCTGGGCTGGCTGGAGACAAAAGGAATTATGAGGAATTACAGCAATTTGGGTAGACTTAGACAAAAATCTCTTTAAACAGGTTGTGCCGAATGCATTCACAATATTAAATATGATCTCTAATTGGAAAAATCCCCTCATTATACAGAGAAAATGCAAATTATGTTTTCGAAATTGCACTCACACACGCCTCATCTAACTGTGAGTGGGTGCTAATGCCTATTTATTTGCAATTGTTTGACATACATGAATACCCATGCTCACAAATTTAACCATAAGCCATTTCTGTCATCAAGGTTATTATATCCTGTTACATGTATGGGCCTGTTGCCGAGTGAGAAAAAGCTGAGCTCCATCCATACATGAACACAGGAGAGTGGTTGTAGAATCTTTTATATTTATTGCTTTATATACTGTTTCATGTATGCTATGGACAATTTTTCTCTGTTGCCGAGATCGGAAAAGAATAACTGAGTTGTTGAGTAAACGGACTGCCTGCTGAAGGCTGAAGGCATTAACTCAGGATAAACTCATTCTGGACCGCGCATGCGCACTTTTCACTGCCCTGAATGCGCAAATTACATAGAACTTCATGTCACCTGACGACATAGAGGTCTAGTTGTTATTACTAAGTCTATGGCTACGACGGACTACTACGGATACTACGAAGCCGTCAAGGCAAAAAACATTTTTTTTCTTGGCCGCTGCTCGGGAAAGAAAAAAAGAAAGAAATAAGAAGCCTCCTGTTTTTTGAACCACCTCCAATTTTCCTTCGCTGCCAGAAGCCTTTTTCTTTTCATATTCTCAGTTCTTCACCTAGCTTGACGACGATGTTGCTTCATTGTATAATGCCATACTTTGATATTCAAGAACATATTTCCAGCAGACTGTGGCTTTCCGTCGTATCTGCCTTCACGTGCAATATGTTTGTGTCCCTTAGACGTTCTTCGATAGCTGATAAATATACATTTATCATTTGCCGTGCGAGTTTCTCTTCTACTCGTTTTTGGCCGAGATACGAAAAAGAAACGTCAGGAAAAACGTCGTCGACATCATCATTTATATTATTATTGTTGTTGTTGTAAGTAAGTAGTATTGAGTAAAAATACTTTTTCCGTGTGTGTCACGTGACGAGATTTATGATGTCATGCCTCACACGCTGCTGAAATGAGGAAACCCTTGCCGATCCTTGTTTTCGGCGGCACAAAACCGCAAGAAAATGATAATAATGTTGTTGTTGTTTATTGCTATTCATTGGGGGAAGTGGGCAATTTCTTCAATTATCTGACCCCGGCGAATATAATAATATAAGCAAGCCTCCTCCTCCCAATTAAGGGAGAGTGCTCTGTGGCCGAGGAGGAATATTTTCTGCATGCATTTTAAATGGAGTGTCAGTAGTTGGTATCGATTTCTAGTTGTTTTGCGATGATAATAATATGTGGAAGGGAGGAAGGTCGTTAAAAATGCAAAGCTGTCTTTTATCTCCATATACTTTTTTCTTCTTCTTGTTCCATGCTTACAACTGCAAGTGTGCTAAGAAGCATTCACATGGCCGAGCGAGCTTTTCTTTTCCTTCTTTTGCGGGTAGCAGGGAGAGGAGGAGGAGAAAATGAAGGAGGAATATCTACATATTCACTTTCCGAAAGAGAGAAAAGAAGAAGGAATATTAATGGATTTCTTCCCTGACAATCGAGCCAAGAAGAACGTCGTTGTTATTGGATGCACCGGGGAAGTGACACAGACTGAGTCGCACCTCGTGTTGAGCCTCGAGTGCGTTGTAGGCACATGCACACGTTCGCTCAGTAGTCGCATATGTATCTACGTAACAGTGGTGTCCGTCTGTCCGTCAGTAAGAGCGATCGCTTCAATGCATTCGTTGCTGCAGCTCGATCTCACTGTTCTTATTCCGAATAGGAGATGCATTTTCTTCTGCTGCTGTCTCCTCATTCGTCATTTAAAGGGGGAATCTGACCGAGGAGCGAGTGTCTCTCTTGTGAAGTCTTTCTCAACGAGATGGTTTTTCTCCACTTCTCATGTGTGTGCAATGATCTCTTTCTTTCTTCTTGAAGACGAAACCAGCCCACATTAATGATTCGTAATTACAGGCCTGCGGCTTCTTCTTTCTTGCTTCAGTTTTGGGGCGTCGTCAGGGTTCAGATAGTTTCAAAAGAAGGAAAAAGTTGGACTCTGAAATTATGGGGAGGGAGAGAAAAGGAAAGTAGTGTCAAAGCCTTTGATTGAGAGCCTGCTGGAATAATATAGTGCACCTATATGCAATCAAATCTGAGGCTTTTTACGCTCACTGCACTGTTAATAGGCCAACATTCGCGTTGCCTTGGCTATATAATTATAAATTGTTTGGTATATTTTTTCCTTTCTGTCTACAATGATTTCATTTTCTAGAAGATTTTCCCGTTAAAATTCCTTGGAATGCGTTTTGCCGCTGGAAATTATTTATTCAAATGCGCTTTTCTCTCTGAATTTCCTTCTTCTTCCAAATATTCGGACCTGCGGGCTGTTGCATGCGCTTAATGGATTTATCTCAATTCGGGGGCATTAATTCAGACCGGCACTCTATCCATCAAGCAGCATAAAAGAGGCGAAATAAAAACCATATCCAACTGTTGACTGCGTTAACAAGTTATTTTGGGACCGTTTTGCGGTGCGCACGGAATCGTGACAAGAAACGAAGAAGAAGACGCGCCATAATGATATTATTATATTCCGACACACACATATATTTGAAAAATAACTCTCCGGCGTTTTGTTGTAATCATCGGAGCGAATCGGAGGAAAAGACAAAGAACTGACTCAAGGAGGAAGTTGCAAGAGGAAAAAGTTTGTCTCTCAAAATGCGACGACGTTTGTGTGTGAGAGACTTTCCCATCCAATTCCAGTATTGTCTTCCGAGACCTCCTCATCCAATTCACACTTTGCTGCATCTATTATTGCCTCTGCTTCTGCATTGGAAGACGGCCAATTAAACGTTAGGTAGCCGCGGAATAAATTTCCTCCGCTTGGCACACGAAAACAAACGTGTTATTTCAACGCCCACTGAGTCAAAAATGGTCTTGGCGATTCAAATATGCATGATTCGATTAGAGCCTTCTTCTTCATTATTGTTTTGATTAACAGAGACGTTTTATGATCACACCGGATGATGGGTTTTCATTACCAAGGTAAATTGAATGAGATCGGTTTCTGCTAATGATTCTCACTGCGATTAACCGCTAATGAACGTAATTTTTACGACAAAGACGGTTATTACGGAGGGGAAAATAAACGCTACATTGAATTAAAGTGTGTTCGGTGACAAAAACAAACTGTTGGAAGGGCAATTTTAACAGAATATTGGAGTATTATCTTTCACACATTGTGCTCGCTCTCCGTCCCCTCGCCTTTCTTCATTGTTCGTGACACCCTCAGTAAAAACTAATATTGAAATTTTATCCGCTTTTTCCTTTCGCATTTTTGGAGAGCCTTTCTTTCTTCCTGTCTGCGTTCTCTCTCTCTCTCTCTCTCTCTCTCTCTCTCTCTCTCTCTTTCTTGCTGTCAAAGCTCCTCTAGATGATGGATTGCATCTGTGCGGGGAATCCATCCATCAGCCCGGAGCAAAGAAGAAGAGCACACACACACTCACAGCCAAACCAACTTTGGTGTAGAAGAAGAAAGAAGAAGAAAAAGGGGCTCGCTGCTCGACGCTGCTACACGATAGAATGTATAATTATTCTATTATCTGATACGACCACAACATGTGGAAGAAGAAGAAGAGGGATTTTTTGTTGCCCACTTGGGAGCGACGGCCATGCATTCGAAAGAAGAAGAAGAAGACGATATGGCAAAGGTCGGAGATTACTTTTAGTCTCAAGCTACAAAGAAACTGTTATAAATATAAAAAGTGCCTTCGTTGCGTGCACAATAATCAAGCTCTTAGTTAAATTTTAGGCCCCTTTTATGCGGTCAATAATTAGACCGATTTTTACACAATGCAAATTGTGGCATGTCGTGTATAATTATATGCATACCTCTATTATTAATTCTTTTTTCGATACTCTCTTTCAGGCCACGTCTACTACCTCTGCGGGATCATCATCATCATCCACGGGCTTCTCCGCTGCAGGAGGAGGAAGCCGAGTCGGCCACCACCAGCAGCAACTTCAACTCAACCAGTTGCAACATCATGGGTAAGAAAAAGAACCTCATTGAATGACGAAATTGTTTATATTTAGCCCGCCGCTGTCAATTGCCAATAATGAAAATGTCAAGTAATTGCTGAGCATGAGAGTATTTATTTTCTTTCTGCCTGTAATTCATCATTGTAATGATTGATCGCGATCCAAACGTGTAAGAGTGATCAACGATATGGGTTCTTACAATAAAACTTTCCTTGTGTTTTTACTCTGAGGCACGAATAAGTGAGGAGAAGAAATGGGCAAAAAGTGGGATCAATTATTCATTTCAAGTAGGAGGGGTATTTGGGAGGCGAGAAGGGGTTGGGAAAACTTTGCCTGATTATTGCTATTCGAGTGCATTTGTTTTGACGATCAAGTTGATTGGGAAAATGAGGGAGGCATGAGAAAAAACGAGGAAACAAATCTGTATTTAATTCGCTTGTGAGCAATCGCGTTACAATAATTTGGTCTCGAAAACAAAGGTCTTCTGTTCGGCGGCCGCAAAACCGCCATAAATCTTGCTCAAATTTTGTCTTGCCTGCAGAAAATGAGCTTGCTAGTCAATCCAAAATTGTTTTATTTCCTTGTAATTGAGACATTTTTTGTATTGTCACGTCATCATATTTGCTTTTACACGACTTTACACAAGTGTCACTAATAACCGCTGACAAGCATAATGATCCATTACAAATGATCCCTTCATAATTAACGCGCCTTGTTTGTTTTTGCATTTCCAGGTCAGATCAACATCAGCCGCAGCCGCAGCAGCCGGCTCTCCTGGACAAGGAGGATCACCTGCAGCCGTCTGCACAGCAGCTGTCCAACAACGTTCAAAGCGGCGGTGACTTCGAGCCCGCCGGCGGCCTGTCCCACCTCATTGACGAGAATGAGCTGATGGCCATCCTCACCGATGTGGGCGAGGCCACGCCCAATGCCTACAACGGCGGCGGCGGCGGGCACTCGTCCAGCGATGATGAAGTGGCTTCTTCCTCCGAGCAGATGCAACACTCGGGAAGCGCCAATTCAAACCATCTCAACTCCTTCCAACAATCTTCCTCTTCTTCTTCTGTGTCTTGTCAGAGTGATTCGATGGGAGCCATCAACAGAATGGAGTTCAATCATCGTAAATGGCCCTCGACGGCAACGGCTCCAAAAGGCGTCTCGGTGGGAACCAACCACCAGGACCTCAAGAACAGACATTCCAGAAAGAGTAGCAATAAGAATCATAAGCGGACGACGACAATGCAACCGATCCAGCCGCTGCTGCCAAACACGATGCAGCAAGGACAGCATCAGGTCATGCAGACGGTTCAGCAGCAAGTACCTCAACTGCAACAGCAGCAGCAACAATTCCAATCTCAGACAGTGATGCAATCTCAGCAACAGCAACAACAATTGCCGCAGGAAATGGATCTCTACATCAACTCGGCCTCAAATGTCTCGCCGGACTCTGGTATTCAGTCTGAGGGCGTGGCGAGCTCGCCGTTGCATCTCACGGCTCACATGGACCTGCAGCAGCAACAGCAGCAAGTGACGCAAGTAGGACAACAGCAACAACCTCACGTACAGCAGCAACAACAGCAAGCAGCCGTCGTCCACAACTTCCATCCAGCCTTCCAAGGGACAAACTATGTCAATACGACACAATCACACCAAACTCAGCAACATCAACAGCAGCAGCAGCAACAACAACAACAGTTATACAATATGGCGCTGTGGAACACTGCAGCAGTCCCTCAACAGCAACACCAGGTCGCCTTTGGGCAGCAGCAACAGTTTGTGGCTGCGGCTCAACCCTTCCAAGTACAACCCTCAGTCACATCAGCCACGGCTGGGTTCCAGTTCAACGGGACTTCAGCTAACGTTGCTCTGGCGAATGTTGCAACCACCAAGTTCATGGTGCAACCGCAGCAGCAGCAGGCGAGTCTAATCTCGCCGCAACATCAACAGCAGCTCCAGCAGCAGCAACAGGTGCCGCCACAGTACGACCGTAGCGAAGGCGACACCCCGCCGCCCGTGCTTGTGCCCTCCATCATGCCCAAGCCCAAAGGACCGCCACAAATGTCCAAACTGGAGTCAAAGATTAGGAACAGGAACAAACTTGCCAAGGGGAACAATGTGATAAGCAAGGCATGCGGACCTCCGCTGTTGACAACGGCCTCCACGGCTGTGGGGACAGCCGTCGCTCAGCCCTCCAACAGCGCCAAGCCGAAGAAGGTGACGATGGAGTGCGGGTCTCAGACTGACGAGAGCGCCCTCGACCTGCGCTATGTCAATGAGGAGCACGAAGACAGTGACAGTGACACGAGCAACGGTTCCCTGCCTCCCCCGCCGCCCTTCTTCATGGGATCGTCCTCTGAGGCTGGGGGAAAGAAAGCTTCTCGAGGCCGCCCCAGGAAGGACCCGCCCATGTTGGAGCCCCAGATTGCGCCGTCCAGAAAGGATCGCAACAGTGTCTGTGATATCAGCAAGAAGAAAAGGAGAAAGAAGAAGAGCAGCAAAAAAGATTCTCGTGTGTGCGAGGTGATCACCATTGATGAGACTGACGAGGACGAGCTGCTGACTGAGGCCAAGGAGGAGAAGAAGAAAAAGACGGCGAATGAGAGGCGGCTTCCAATTCTGGCTCCTGCAAGGAACGAGCTCCGGTCCATGGCTGAGCAACCGCCTTTGCTGGTGGCTGATAAGCATCGGGAGCCGCCTCGAGTGGTCACTCCATCGTCAGAGCCTGGGACCGTAGAGCAGACAGAAACGGAAGACGATGTCATTGAGCTGGAGCCGCCAGGGCTAGATGCCAATGACGCCAGGAGCCCTTCTCCACCTGCCTTGCCAGTCGTAGCCACTTCTGGCAAGAAGAAGAAAGGTTCCAAAAAGGACAGAGATCACTCCTCTAAGAAGAGCAAGAAAAACAGCTCGTCATCATCAAAGCACTCAACACAGAGTAAAAAGTCAAAACATCATCAGAGAGTCTCCAGGATGCCGAAGCTTCCGTCAAGATCCATCACGCCCAGGTCCGACAGGGATTCGAGCCAAAGTCCTGCCAGGCGCAGCACTGGAGGGAGGGTCTCCCGGCAGGAGGCGTTCAACAAGAGCCTTCTGCAGCTCAACTCTTCACCTGAGGTGGGAGAGAGCAATTTCTCGTTCACTGGAGGGGAGACGCCGCAGATATTCGACAGAAAATTCCAAACGCTTCACCCAGATCGGTTGTGGGAAAGACATTCCGCCAAGAGCACCCCAGAGCCGCCATTGCTCGGGGAGACCGGCGAGGTTGTCGTCTCCTCGAGAGCCTCCTCTTCCGATTCTCATAAACTAATGACCAAGGCTTCGTTGAAGGAGCTCTCCTCCTTTCCCATGACTAACTTGCTCCCGTCTTCGGCTCCCGTTGGCGGTGCCAGTACCAAGACCATGCTCAGCGTCCTCGCAGAGACGAGCAAGAAGGGCAAGCCGGGACGAAAAAAGACCCGCGGTGGCAGTGGGAAGCGGAGCAGGTCCTCGGAGTGGACAGACGCTCAGCCGTCCCGCAGGAGTCGCCACGGTGACGTGGCCTCCCCCGGATCGAGCTGTCACTCCAGTAAATCGCCATTCTCACCGCGGTCCAATGCTGGTAGCTGCGATACGATCCCATTAGGTGGACATCGGTACAGTGACCTAGTGACTGACTTTGGCCCAGAACCCGGCAGAAGTCGTAGAAAGAACAAGAAGAAGGACAAGAGCTGGAAGAGCAAGCACAAGAACGTGATTGACCCTGTGCTGCTGAATCGAGTTGAGTTTCTTACTCAGGAGTTCACCTCATTCCGCATATCCGATCCTAGGTCTAAGAAGTCATCTTCTAAATCGAGCAGTTCCTCTTCGCCTTCTTGGTTCACCCAGAAGAAGCACTCTCACCGCGACCGGAAGCCTCACTCGAGTAAGCGAAGGGGCAAGAGGCTCTCTTCGCATAACAGCGCCGACGGAGCCTCTCATCACCTGCAGGGATCTAATTCAGGAAATTCGCCGGCTGGCTCCGCCTCGACTGGAGGAGCCGACATTTCCGCCTCCTCAGCCTCTAAATCCGATCCCATTTTCTCTGATGCCGCCGAGCATCGGCTGCCGCTGAAGAAGAGACACCTTCACCACAGGATGCCCAAGAATGGCGGAGGAGGAGATTCAGAGTCCGGACATAGCTCATCTAGCTGCGCTCTATCGCCTCCGTTGCCCTCTGCCAGCGCCATGGCAGCCGCACATGCAGCCGCAATGGCATCAAGGGGTAAAGCGACGACGGCTTCCGGAGGATCGAAGCCCGGAAAGGAGGCAATAATGGCTGCGGATAATGCAAGGAGGGCGTCGGCTGGAGATCGGAGAAACAGCAGAGATGGAAAGAGAAAGAACTCGAATGCTTCGGGTAGTCCAATGGACTCGCTGGCTGCCTGCATTGACAAATACACAGGTCCAAGGGCGGGCACATCGAGTAAGACGAAGAATGTGAGCGTTCCACTGACCATTCAAACGTCCACTCCGGCGTCTACTTCCAACACTAGGAAGCCAACAACCCCTCGGAAGAGGCATCTCATGGAAATGGAAGCTGAGGCCTTGGAGAAGGAGCAAGAGAAGATGCCTCCAAAGTTGGAAAAGGAGAAGGGGAGCAAGTCCAAGGAGCCGAAGAAGAAACAAAAGAATGAAAGTTCTTCTTCAACGACCTTTAAGAAAGAGATCTCTTATCCACTCAGTCCTGCAAAGTCCTCTCCTCCAAGGCTGTCTCCAATGGACGGCTCTCTAGACCACTCCCCGCTGCTCATCCCCTCTCCACCGAGAGGCATCTTGACCTCCTCCGAAGAGGAGGACACGAGTCTCCTCAGGAAGAACAAGACGTCTTGGTCATCTTCAGACGAGGATCCCATTCCACTGAGACGGAGAGCAAAACCGTTCTCGGGGGACGAAGAAAAATTGGCCGTCCTCTCGGAAGCTGGCAGTCTCAAAATCCGCATCCAGCGTTCCAGTTTTGAGCACTCCTCTGACCCTGATGACGCCTTCAGTCGGCTGCAGAAGGGATCGGCGTCGTCGAGTGTCAAGAGCTCGTCCAGAAAGGAGAGCAGGAAGAAGACAAAGGAGAGAAAGAAGAGGCGGACAAAGGCCAAGACGTCACCAGAAAAGAAGAAGGTGAAAAAGAACAGCAAGGTGTTGAAGAAGGTGGCAAAGTATTCCGACATCTCCTCCTCAGAGACAGAAGAGCCGACTGCCAAAATAGTGACAGCTACAGAGAAGAACAAGGAAGCGGAGAAGGAGGAGGAGGAGGAGGTTCAAGTGAAGCCAGGACCAAAACAAAAACAAGCAAAGAAGATTGCTCCCGCTGTTGCTGACACTCCCAAAGCTCCTGAACCTGAAGCCATGCCAGAACCGATGGATCTCGAACAGGATGTGCCGCTTTTAGTGGTCAAGGCCAGGAGGCGGTCGTCCAATGACGAGCAAGAGTCTTCTTCAAAGACCAAGACCGTCAATGGTGGGCTTCCTCAGTGCAGTGTTCGTGTTCATAAGCTCACGGAGAGGGACATCATTGAGTCATCACCGTCTCCACAGAGTGTGTACGCCAATGACGATGAGGAGGCCAAGGAGCTGCAAGAGGAGGAGAAGACAGTTTCCAAAGAGCAGCCGCAAGAGAGCGAGGCTCAGCCCTCTAGGGATGGCACTCCGTTGATGCCACCTGGTGGGAAGAAGCGCAAGAGGAAGCGAGCCAACCGAACCGGCTTCCCCTCGCTCAAGAAGAAGAAGAAGCGAGCCGAGTCGTCTGACAGCCCTGCCAGAGGTGGTTCCGTCAAGCGGAAGAGGATGAAGAAGAAGAAGGAGTGTAACAACGGCAGCGACACCGAACCGGCCAAGAAGGTCGCCAGGGTCAGTGCCAGAGTTCTGGCCAAGGAGGAAGAGACTAAACAGCAAGAACAGGAGCAAGAGAAAGTTCAAGAGGCGCCTGAGCCCAAGAAGATCAATATTCTCAATGCTGCTATCGCCAAGATTCAGCAAGAAGAGGCAGAAGGTGTTGTCAAAATGAAGAGACCCCGAGGGCGACCTCCAAAGAAGAAGGTGACTGCTAACACAGCTCCTACGGAGGTCAAGGAGCCCGTTGTTGTTCCTGAGGAGATCATCGAGGAGACGGAGGAGGAGTCGACAGCTGTGCCTGCCAAGATTCCCTCCCACCGGCCTTCGTTTGAATATCTAGACGATAGTGCCGACTGTCTATCGCTGCTGCCGCCACTGGGTATCGAGTCGGGTCAAAGCTCGGAAGCGCCTTCAGAGGTAGAGGACGCCTCCAGGTCGTCATCTTCGTCCAGAAAGAAGAAGAAATCCCACCAGTTCAAGAAAAAGAGCCTAACAGCGGGTCTCTTTGCCGACTCTTACAAGGAAACTAACCGGGTGCAAGAACCTTCCTTCAGAAAGCAGCCCGTTTACGACAAGGCTGAGCATCCGCACGGCCTTCTGCCACCGCCGTACTACTGTGGCCGCCAGCTGCGTGCCAAGCAGGAGGACTTCCAGCTTCCCTATGACCTTTGGTGGCAGCACGTCAACAAACAGCTGCCCGGTCGCGATGTTGCTGCTACCTGGAACTACAAGCGCATCAAGAGCAACGTGTACTTCCAGAACCCGAAGAGCAGCATCACCGAGGAGACCGAGCCATGTCAGTGCAGACCAACCATGGACGACCAGGAGGAGGGATGCGGCGAGGATTGCATCAATCGCATCACGCGGATCGAGTGCGACCCACGTTTGTGCCCGCTTGGTGACCGCTGCACCAACAATGCCATTCAAAAGCATCGTGCTGTGGGCGGTCTAGAGCGTTTCATGACCGAGCATAAGGGCTGGGGAATGCGTGTCAAGACCAGTGTCGACCCGGGAGAGTTCATCATGGAATACGTGGGTGAAGTTGTGCCTGAGGCAGAGTTTAAGCGCCGCATGACTCATCAGTACGTGGAGGACACGCATCACTATTGCCTCCACATGGACGGCGGCATGGTCATTGACGGCCACCGCATGGGCGGCGAGTGCAGGTTCGTCAACCACTCCTGCGAGCCCAACTGTGAGATGCAGAAGTGGACGGTGAACGGACTCGTCCGAATGGCGCTCTTCGCCATCAGAGAGATCCCTCAGGGAGAGGAGCTCTGCTATGACTATAACTTTTCTCTGTACAACCCGCACGAGGGCCAGTCCTGCAGATGCGGCGCGGAGAACTGCCGCGGCGTGATTGGCGGCCGCAGCCAGAGGGTCAACGGCGGAGTGCTCGCAAGTGGCAATGGGGCGGAGAAAAGGAAGACGAGCAAGGCTGCCA
Source organism: Tisbe holothuriae (assembly GCA_900659605.1). NCBI lineage: Eukaryota > Metazoa > Arthropoda > Copepoda > Harpacticoida > Tisbidae > Tisbe > Tisbe holothuriae. Next base: position 27,314 of record LR139044.1, on the reverse strand, counting down.
AGGGCAAAACCGAGGCGCTTGCGAGGATGACCTTTGCAGTGCCTATCAAGCCTCTCTCCCAGCAGCACAAGAAGTTCGTCGCTGACCATCGTTGCTTTCTACTTCGGAACCTGGAGAAGGTCCGCAGGATAGAGAAGCGTAAGCTTGAAGGCCACTTTGAGGCTCAGAAGGAGGAGGCGACCGCGTCTGCCACGTCCAAGCCCGAGGAGATGATCCTGACAGGGTTGACCGCCCTGACGACAGCCAGGAGCATGCAGACAAGGCGGCTGGCCATTGCTCAAGACGATCCCAATGTCAACAAGGTCGTCAAGCTGGCCCAAGTGCTCAGGGAAATATTCGCTCAACTGACAACCGTCGATGGTAAGAGTTAATCACAATTTATTTTTAATTTTTAATATTTTGTAACGGATAATGAAGGAATTAATATTTTCTCTAAAATACTTCATAGCTAATAATAAATAAAACAATATTTTATTTTCAGTTGCTCCTGGCCGCACCATCACCCACTACTTCAACGAACTCCCTTCCAAGAAGAAGAAGCCTCAGTACTACGCCCATTTCAGCGAAGCCATTGACCTCCAGTACATTGACCGAAACATCAACCAGGGCCAGTACACGTCGCCTGACCAGTTCGACAAGGACATCACCCGGCTATTGCAGAACAATCTGCGCTTCTACGGACACCTGTCACCAGAGGGCAAGGCGGCAAATCAGATCAGGACTCTGTACAACGCCATCAAGCAGGAGTACTATGATGTACTGGCTGAGATTGTCGGCCCCCAGGCTGCCTTTGCCTTCCGGAAGCGCCCGACAACCACTTCTGCGCCGGACGCCGGCGACGAAGAGGAGGAAGTGATTCGTTGTCCGTGCGGGTCGTTCAAGGATGAGGGTCACATGATCCAGTGTGAGAAGTGCTCCGTTTGGCAGCACACGGATTGCCTCGGGAGAGCTGATCCCGAGTCTGAAGAGACGGAGGAGGAGTTCTTCTGCGCGGAGTGTGAGGGCAAGGAGGTGGACAAAGACATCCTGCTGCTGCCTCAGCCAGAGTACGCGACCGAGGGTGAGACCTACTACGCCTCCCTCATGAGAGATGACCTCCAGGTGAAGCTGGAGGACACGGTGTACGTGCTGAGGGCGTTGAAGAACAAGGAAGAGGAGAGGAAGAAGAAGAAAGAGGCTCCAGGGGCACTTGTAGTCCAAGAAAATGGTCCTTCGGCAAAGAACACCGATGAGAAAGCGGACACAGAGAAGAGCCGCGCATCAGATTTGCCGAAACCTGAAGAAGTCTCTACTGATCCCGCGAGGCCGGTCACTCCACCAACATTGCCATCAACAGATGCAGCCCCTGCTTCCCCCGTCCTAACGACGTCATCCACCAAGGCGAGGAAGCCCTCGTTTAACCACGGAGGCATCCAACACAAGCTCATGAGCCCCACAAAGGGCCCCTCTCAAGAGGCGTCATCCATGGCCAAGAGCAGCTATCCCACGTACAAGACGGTATCTCCGGAGGACGCTTCCACGCTTGATATGGACATCTTCCGCATCGAGCGCCTCTGGAAGAACAGCCGCGGGGAACGGTTCGCATTCGGTCACCACTATCTACGACCGCATGAGACGTTCCACGAGCCGAGCAGGAAGTTCTTCCACAATGAGGTGTTCCGTGTGCCCATCTACGAGGTGCTGCCGCTCGACACCATCTGGGGCGCCTGTTGGGTGCTCGACTTGCCCACCTTCTGCAAGGGACGGCCGCTGGACGCGCGCGAGGAGCATGTCTACATTTGTGAGATGAGAGTGGACAAGACGGCGAGGCTGTTTAACAAGATCAGCAAGCCGAAGCACGTGGTCTGCACCAAGAGCTTTGCGTTTGACCACTTTGACCAGAAGCTCAAACCGCAACGAACATACACGGTAAGCTAATTGTTTTAAAATAACTTTGAAATCCGATTTTACCTTTATAACTTCTCTTTTCAGCCTCATGAAGTACCCGAGAAATGGAAATCTACGACCTCTGGCAACCGCAGCCGAAGCGTGGACGACCCGGAAGCCCGATCCCGATCTGAGAGCGCCCCCGGCCGCAGAGGATCCTCCACCTCCTCTCAGCAGGGGCACGGCCGTGCCAGGTCTGCCTCGACTCAGCCAGCGGCAGCCCACATGGCTCAGCCCCGCCCCAAGAACCGGCTGCAGCAACGGGCCAAGCTGAATGGACTGCTGGAGAAAATGTTGCTGAAGCAGCCTCCGAATAAGAGCACGCTAGATGCGAGCTATCTGCTCGAATCGGATAAGCGGAGTCGGAAGAAGATCTACAGCCAGAAATAATGAAGAAACTAATCCCACTGTGTCTGGAACATGGAGAGAAAAATAGTATCCGAGAAAACCTTTGACTGAAACAAAACAGAAGAGGAAATAATGACATAATAACAATTATAATATGGAGCAAATTATGCAAACATTATATTATTATGAATCTGTTTTCAGCTCCGAAAACACTCATCTTTCAAACACTTAAAAGGCTGTGCTAAAAGAAACTATTAAAGTTTAAAAGGTTTCGTCGATTCTCAAAAAGATCAATTCGAAGAAGGAATTATATTAATTATTAAAATTGTAGAGCTCTAAAATGTTCTCAGTACAAAACATTGTTTAAGGCAAAAAGTAACGAAACATTCAAAAATTAAATTGCAGCTCTGTTTGACTTGAAACAAAAAATTAACAAACTAGATTTTAGATAGGTCCAATACTAGTCAAATTAAGAGCAGCAGCAACATATATTAAGAGAAACTTGCCTAATCATAATATGAGATATACAATTGTAACGTTATTGGCCTGACTTTTAATAGTGCATCTGTATGAAATACAGAAGTTTCGAACATGAAAAATATGTGTGCATTTATGTTTCTTTCTTATCAATCTTGTTGCAATAATCATATGTTAAGTCACTCTCGCCTATTCACACTTCGTCCTGCTCGTACCCCGGGTCCTGGAACTCGCTGAGCATCTGGAGCGGCGACGGCCTCTTCACGGAGTCGCGCCGGACGCGGACCTTGATCTCGTCGTCCAACGCTGGCTGCTCACGACGGACGAGAGGCTTCTTATCCGGGATCTACAAAGCATTATTCAAGTTTAACCAGTAATGAAATATATGAAGTTTCAGTCTCTTGTTATACCTTCATTTTCCAAATGACAACTTGCGATGAGCTTCCCTTTTGGTGCTTGAGATACTTGGTGCTCGCAACGTAGCTCGCCTTCACTGTTGACACCACGGCTGCCATAAGGTTCTTGGCGGCTTGGATAAGCGAGGTGGCCGAGTCGAGGCCTGAGACGATCAGGGCTCCGTCAGAGACTTGCTGGACATTGGCTTTCACCTGTAAATATTACATGTTTTTAACATTATAATCTAGAGGAAAATGGCACGTACATACCTTGGAAGTCATGTTCAACTGGTGGCAATATGTTGGAATTTGTTGCAAGTAAGCCAGCAAATCTTTCTTTGTAGGAGACTCTGGACACTGATCTGCAATCTGCCTTGCAAGCTTGTCCATTCTTGTTCCAGCCTCTGAAATCCGCTTGGCCGCATTGATGACTGCCATTGTGGTCTGGAGAGGTCCCTTTCCACGTGTAAAGTCTGTCATCTCCATCATAATGAGGCACATGTGCTTTGCAAGGACAATGAGGTCATTGCCGCTGTCATCCCACTTTGAGATCTCATGGTCAAACTTCTGCTTCTCCGTGTGGAACACTTCCACCTCCTGGAGAACCTTCTTCTTTTCCTCTTCAGGCATATTCTGCATCACCTCCCTGGCTGTGGAAATTCCCTCAATATCAGGGAACTCATCTTGCGGTGGTTCGACCAGGATTGACGCCGGTCTCATTGAACTTCTGGAAGATGCCTTGCTGGAGACGGTATCTGTATCTGACTCGACAGGGGAGTCCGGATCCTCCACACCTCTGTTCAGCAACACTGCCTCTCTGATGTCACGGACCCCATTGAACACATGCAGCGTTGTCTCCATGAAGTCATTCTCATCAATGTCTCCCTCTGGATTATCCTGCAATGTCTTGACCGTGTCCTTGACTTTGGTGGCGAATGTTGGCATGGTCTGGTCATTGAGCAGCTTGATGGCCTCGAGGACCCGCTCAGTGTACAGGCCAGGTTCAAAGTTGTCCATCTCGGCTGTGACGACGTTGGAGATGCGCTCGGTGCGGCTTTGAATGGTGTGGGCGGTGCGGTATAAGTTGTCGTGATCCTTATCCTTGAAAAGAAATATAGAGTTAATGTTGTGGTTGTTTCTAATGTAAAAAAATGAGGTACCTGCAATGCATTGAGGCATTTCTTGATATCCTCCAACAGATGCGTCTCCGAAGATGATAAAAAGTCCTCCACCTTGGTGATGTCGTCAACCGCGTCCAGCATCACCGCAACCTGGCTCACCCACGTGTTCTGGAACGCGTCCAGGTTCTGAGCGGCGGATTTGCTCTTTGGCTTCACCGCTAGCGCTTGAGCGGCAAAGATCACTTGCGGGGTCATGCTCTGGACCTCGCTGGCAGCGTGCTTCACCATCTTCACGCCGTCCTCGTAGTGGGACATGCTGCACGCGAGGTGCGCGACCTCGACGATCTTGCCGGAGTGCTCGGTGAAGATCTCCGCGAGCTCCTTCACGTCCTTCTGATTGCCCTCCTTGGCTGCTTGGACCATCCACTGAAGAGGGCCGTGAGCCTCAAGATATGTGTCGGATATGTTGTCAGCCACCGCTTTACGGAGTTGTCGTCTGAAATATAAAATGTAAATAATTCGCATGGCAACTTAAAATATATTACTCTTATCAGCCGAGAGCACTCCTACTATACCTCAATCCTGAGCTGCGATTGACCATCTCAATGATCGCATTGTTCAACTCTCTGGAGGGCTTCTTCCCTGAATTGGCCGAATATGCTTCCAGCAAATCTTGAAGCGTCTTTTGGAGAACCCCACAATGGGCCAGAATCTTCTCCTTGCGCTCATCTCTAGTGCATCCTGCCTCAGCTACAATGGCAGCGCCATCCAAGATGGACTCAAGTTTGGCCTCCATAGCAGGCTTGCTCTTTCGTTCATCATATTTGACTGGGTTCACAATAATGACCTGGTCCAGCTGATCAAATGCTTGAGCAAGCTGACCGGCCTTCAGCTCAACTGCCTGCCCTGGTTGGCGACTGCGTCCTTGTGCAATTTCGGAAATGGCGGTCACTGCCTCGCAGACCTGCCTGAGAACAAACTCTCTGTTTTCCTTTGCTGCCGCCAACTCCGGATTCTTGACATGGGTCTTTGTCGAAGTCATGAGCATGACGGAGGATCGCTTGAGCATCGCCCTGGCAGAGGAGAGGTCATCCCTCATGGTAGGGTCCATGAGCTCTCGTTGGCGCTGGGCTGCTTGGTCAATCAAGTGCTGTGAGCTCTGACCAAAGTCCTTCATGCCCAACTTTAAGTCGCTCTCAGAACTGACATTTTTCAACTGCAAGACAGGATATTATAGTTTGGTAGTTTGAATGATCAATATTATAATTTACCCTTTCCAAGTCATCCTCAACTTGTCTCAACTGCCTGAGGAGCAAGTGCACATCCACCATATCCGCCAACACGAGCAGCTTGGTCACTGCCGACAACAGCGCCTTGGCCATGCGCACAATACTACTCCGGTGCGATGCATTCAGTGGATCGGCTGCAAACTCTCTGGACGCCCTGGACATGGCCTCGCCCGTCTTGTGCACGTTCTCCACCGCAGCTGTCATCTCCTTCTCAATCTCAGGGTTGTCCTTGGCGATCATGTGACCCTTCTGGATGAAGTTGGCAATGGCCTGATCAATGGCGGTTACAAGCTCAGAGGCTCGTTTGGACTTGCCCTTGTTCTTCTTGGGGTGCTTGGAGGAGACCAAGTTTGTAATCTATGAAATACAATGTGAATTGAAGATTGTTACGCATTGGCATTAGCTTTAAATAAATACTTGTGCAATGAGAGGCTCCAAAGCCTTTTCCACAGACTTGGTCTTGATGTCCAGACTACTTGTATTCCATTGCATGGACGCTTCTCCTCGCCGGAGACTCGCATCGCGGCCATCCCTAGCAACCGTCAAGGCAGCCATGCTTTCAATCAGGTTCTGGACACCTCTTCTTGATCACTTTCTTACCGTTGCCCTTCCCCTCAGTTCCCAGGAAGCCAAACCGTGGCCTCCTTATCTCTCTTGGCGCCTTAATCATCATTCTTCTTCATAAAGGAGATTACGAGTGTTATGTTTGATTAGGCAGCTAACAGGTAATGTGCAGGGCAGAGTTGTCGGGTGTCAAGTCAGATAAGGAGCGTTTAAGGCAAATTCAAATTGACTCAAAAATTCGTTACGCCCTTTTATGATTATGAATGAATCCTCTGGAATGTTGAGTAAAAATTTAACTGCGCCCATATTAGATAGATTACCGCACAAAGCGATACAACTAGGCGTAATAACCGATAAACAACTTTTACCAGCTGCTGTAAGCGGAATGATTTATTGTGAATCTTCAATTTGTAGGTACAGTGAAGAATATTAATTTCGAAACAACCTTAAGTTTCTTTTCTACAATAATTTTCCAGCTTGCGAGTTTCTTTGGAGGAGATTCTTTTATTGATTCAGATCGTTTAATTAGTCATTTGTCTCTTCGGAGGATAACTTGATAAATTGGAAGAGATCTCTATGTTGTTCCTCTTTTTAACGTTTTTGCGATATTTAATTGGAAGAGAGATGGCTTCTATTGACATTATAGCTTTTTCTTATACATTTGAATTTAAGTAACGAAAAACCTAGCAGTGTAGCAAATATGTACAAAACATGACATGATTTGGTGATTTATGTAACACATTGACGAGATCCAGCAAAGTTATAAAAATGCGTCCCAGTTAAATTAGATCATCTCGTCGGGTCCCTGGAATTCGGCGAGCATGTTAATCGGATTGTTTGCCTTTTTCTGTGAGCCACGTCGGACCTTGGCACGGATTTCATCGGGAGCCTCACGACGGACAAGAGGCTTCTTCTCAGGCACCTGAAAGTGTAATAAAATATTAGCACTCTTCCAATGAAAGCGTCATTCACCAGCACATACCTTCATCTTCCAGACTACGACGGGATTCGTTGGCGGACCACCAGCCTCTGCCTGCAACCTCGGGTACTTCGTGCTCGCCACGTAGCTCGCCTTCACCGTGAGAACGACAGCGTTCATCAAGTTCTTGGCCGCCTGGATGAGAGATGTGGCCGAGTCCAGTCCGGACACGATCAGCTCGCCGGACACATTCTGGACGTCTGCTTTCACCTTGGACGTGATGTTCAACTGGTGGCAGTAGAGAGCGATGCGCTGCAGGTAGGCGAGCAGGTCCTTCTTGGTGGAGGATTCTGGGCACTGGTCTGCAATCTGGCGAGCCAGTTTGTCCAGCTTGGTTCCTGCCTCAGAGATCCTCTTGGCGGCATTGATGACTGCCATTGTGGTCTGGAGGGGTCCCTTTCCGCGGGTGAAGTCTGTCATCTCCATCATGATCATGCACATGTGCTTGGCCAAGACAATTACGTCATTTCCATTGTCATCCCACTTGGATACCTCAAGGTCGAACTTCTGCTTTTCCACCTTGAATACTTCTACTTGTTGCAAGATCTTCTGTCGGTCTTCCTCTGGAAGTTTCTTCATTGCCTCTCTGGCGTTTGTGATGCCTAAAAATAAACGGAATAAGAAAAGATTAAAATATTGACAACAATACATCCAAAATAATTAGTAATAAGCAACAAATTGAATAAAACGATAAGATTGTGTAATTAGTCGTCTCATGGCAAAGATCATATTAGTATGCAAGATCAAAAGGAAAAAAAGATAAACAATCCTCCTTACCCCTTTTGGCTATAATAAAATGGTTTCAGAAATATATACATTGGCTGATATTGTTGATAGTGTTATCATTACCTGAGATTTCTGGGTACTCATCGACCATTTCCGTGGTTGTCGACTCTGGCCTCTGTGATCCCACCTCAGAGTCCTGGATATCCGGGTTGTCCCACTCAGTGTCCGAATCAATGTCTTCGCTGCCCCGGTTGAGCAGGACGGCTCTTCTGATCTCCCGCACCCCGTCGTACACCAGTCGCGTCGCGTCAATGAACTCATTCTCGTCCACAGATCCGGGCGGTATCCTGCCAAGCGTGTCCACGGCTGTGTTAACCTTGGTGCCAAAGTTGGGCATGACACGGTCGCTGAGCAGGCGAATTGCCTCCATCACGCGCTCCGTGTACAGGCCGGGCTCGTAGTTGTCCATCTCGGAGGAGACGACATTGCAGATACGCCCGCTGCGTCCGCGGATGGCTCCTGCCATGCGCTCCAGTGCATCTGGGTCGCTGCTCTGCAACGCGGCCACGCACTTGTTCACGTCCTCCAGGATGTGGTTCTCGGACACGGCCAGGAAGTCGTCCACGGTCGTGATGTCATCCACGGCGTCCGTGAGGATGCGCACCTGGTTGATCCAGGCCTCCTTGAACACCTCAATGTTCTCCTGAGCGACCTTGCTCCGCGGCCTCGCGGCAAGTACGCGAGCCGCGTTGATGACCTGCGGGCAGAGGTTCTCAATCTGGGAGGCCGCGTACCGCACCATCTTGACGCCGTCATCGTTGTTGGACATGGAGCAGGCGAGGTTGGACACCTCCACGAGCTTGTTGGCGTGGTCGGTGAACATGGCTGCAAACTCTTCGACTTCGGACTCCTTTCCTTCCTGCGCGGCGGCGATGAGCAGCAGCAGCGGCCCGTCCGCCTCCAGGAAGCTGTCGGACACGTGGTCGACGACGGCCTTACGCAGCTGGCGACGCAGATCGCGTGTCTTGCGGCACATCTGCGTGATGGCGGCGTCAAGCTGCTCCGATGGCCGCTTGCCTTGGTTGGACATGTACTCGGTGAGCAGCTCTTGCAGCGCTTGGCGTACGCTGTTACACTCGGCCACAATGCGTTCCTTTCGCTCGTCGCGGGTGCAACTGAAATAATAACAATAATGGGGAAAATCAGCATGTGTGACCTATTCCGAAAGGTGGAAAATATTAAGCGAAAAGAAGATTAATGAAAGAATGAGCTTTTGTTTGCCCGATGCATATTGAGTGGAGGAGTATCATTAGTCGCACTATCGGGGAAAGAATGAACGGGTTGAAGGAAGTGCGCATTTCTGCTCATCCCATCGAGTATTCTTGTCATGTATTGAGAAAGAAGGGATGAAAAGAGGGGCGGCGGCATCATAATATAATGTATATAAAGGACAAACAAAGAAGCAAGGCTGCAAGGTCATTGCAGATGTGTTTTCCTTCAAACAAGAAAATGCGGTCGTGTTGACAAGAGAAAAGGAGGGATTCGCGGGAAATGTGTTTGCGGCATTTTGTTTTTCTCATCATCGCAAGGACCGTTGCATTGTTTATAATATAGTTTGTGCAGAACAGAAAGCTCTCTCGCTCGAGGGAGGATCGCAACAACGTTAATGGAGAAAATATTAAAGATGGGTAAGAGAAAGGTTACCTCTCCGGCTCACTAAAACGGGTAAATTCCTTTTTAGAACGCAAAGTTCAACACGATCCAGTTTTAGCGCTTACCTAGAATCTGCCATAAGAGCTGCTCCTGAGATAATGGACTCGAGTCTCTCCTCCAGAGACGGTCTGTTCTGACCCTCGTCGTACGTCAGAGGGTTGATGATGATGTAGTCGTCAAAGTCGTCGAGCGCCGCCGCCAGCTCGCCCGGGCCCTCGAAGCTGGACTGGCCGCCCTTGGGAGACTTGCCCTGGGCCACGTCAGAGATGGTGGTCACCGCCTCGCACACCTGACGCAGCACAAAGTCTCTGTTGGCCTTGGCGGCCGCCAGCTCGGGGTGCCGCACGTACGCCTTGCTGGCCGTAAGCAGCATCATGGAGTGCTTTTTGAGCACGGCGCGCGCTGCCGCGAGGTCGTCCCGCATGGCCGGATCCTTCAGCTCGTACTGGCGCTTGGCGGCCTGGTTCATGAGGTCCTGGGCGCTCACGCCGAACCGGTTCATGCTCTCAATCAGCTCGGCCTGAGAGCTGACGGACTTGAGCTGCAATCAGGAAGAGAAAAAGGAGAGGCGTTAATTAATTATTCATCCCACTTCTCCGCTTCTTCTGCGGTAAGTAGCTCCTACTCCGACCTTGCATCTATTTGATGGATGCAAGAGGGCTCTCCAAAGTCGATTGCTTGCATAATGAATTAGCTTTATGACTCACGTGCTCCAGGTCGTCCTCGACCCTCTGCAGCTTCTTGAGCAGCAAGTGCACGTCGATCATGTCGGCCAGGATGAGAAGGCGGGTCACCGCGGACAGGAGGTTGCGGGAGGCTCGGACCTGGAATTAAAGAATTTAAATAGGGCTAAAGGCTCTCTCAACACGAGCAGGAAGTTTGCTTGGAAGCGTAAATTTATCAAGGAAGGGGAAACTCGAGAATTTGGGCCAAGAGAAAGAAAAGAGCAAGGAGGGGTTTTGTTTTCCAGAGGAGGCGGAGAAGCAAACATACAGTGGAATTTGGAAAGAGTGTTTTCTACGAAGAAAGAAGAAGCAGTTTGCGCAACGCGTGTTTAACTTTTAATGTCCGTTCTGCCCATTACAGCATGTCGTGTTTCCAACTTTGTTCCAGATTTAATGTTGCCGGCGACATGTGCTATGATTACTCTACTTATGTATTTGCCTCTGTTTTTATGGGGAACAATCTAAGCAGTAGCCAGGCATTAAACATTATATACCCTTAAAATACATTCCGTGTTTCACATACAATACTTAAAGCTACAGTACACAAAAAATTAATTACTTGTACATTTCATTTACTTCTTAATATCTGGAACCGGTAACTTTTAGTACATGCAAGCCGGTATGGGGTCCCATGAGAGTTAAGAGAATTTCTTCCATGAAACAAGATCTGGCTTGATTATACATGTTACAGGGAAAAGAAGAAAGCCTGACTGGTTGTTTCATTCGCTTCAGACCTTAATTGGATTAGACTGAATCAGGTTGAAGCAAATTGATAGGAAGGAGAAGAAACCCACCCGACGTCCCATATTCGCTACACAGCTAGAGCCACTATAGGGGTGAAAAAGAACAAGATTAACTGGGTTACAAAGATGGAAATTCGATAGCAAACTTTTCCTTGTCCATTCTGTCCGAAGAAGGTTTGCTGTAAACACTTTTTCTCCCCTTTTATTACCTTCTCATATTTCCAAGACTCTAGAAAATGATAATGGTCTTGTAAACACTAGCAGCATGATGCCATTACTATGTCATACTAATGCGAATAAATGTAGTTTGGTCTCTTTGTTCGGCATGACCATTACACCCCTCTGACGACAAAAGACCAAATCAGCCTGCAGTTCCACCACTCTCGACTACCCCAAAGCCACCGTCGATCCATTATAATTCTGCAGAGAAAGAAAAGTTTCCTTCCTTATTGTCAGAAAATAAGGGGGAGGGAAAAGGTTCTTCGAGAATAAGGAAAAGTTTCCTTTGAAGACGACAGCGCAGGAAACGGTCATGATGAAAAAAAGGCTGAACTATTTGTTGACTCGTATATTGGAATCCAAAGCCATTTGAAAGGGGAAACAGGGGCGACCACTTGTGAATGAATGTGCTTGGTCGGCCTTGCCTTTTATTGTCAAGGGAATGGCCTACATTTGTTGCCCCCTCGGCCACCGACGGTAGTACATTTGATGATATATGTGCGCGAGGCATATGCATGGAATGGTTGGAGAAAAGGTACAGTACATGGTCCTTTCATGCCATAGTTTGAGGCTATGCCGTACAAAGCACGTGCAGTGTATATGAGAAAGTTGCCAGTTGTAAAGGGTTGATCAAGACGAAGTGAAAACTCTTAAAATTGTGGCAAGTAGACTCAGAGACTCTCATGAGAGAAAGGCTGTTCAGTTTATTTTGTGATAAATGCGGCAAAGCTGCAATAAAGAAAGCCGCAACATAAGCTTCTCTAGGGGAAGCGAAAGGATGAGGATGCATGGGTCTACATGTATTTTTTTTCAGGGATTTTTTTGAGTTGCATTAAATTCTCGAGTTTCATGTGTATTTCGTTCCTATTCTGTTCAGAGTCCGGAACCAACATCTGGTACAGCCAACCTGAGCTGGCTTTTTCCTACAGAATACGGAAACACATACACAGGCTGACGCATCAGAAATGGAGAGAGCTACTTTTGGGGGGTTGGGAGAAATGAGAACAAGAAGAAACAAAGGCTTCGACGTCACCTTTCCTTTCAATATTGATGATATTTAGAAGTCTCGCAAAACTCTTGACTCATCCATCTCTGTTAGGAGCGGAGGCTGCCAACAATGTGCACAACACACAAGTTGAGCGAGAGTTCAACTAAGCATAGTTTGAGACCCTCCTTTGAAAACAACTCGACAGTCGAGAGGGGATGGAAGAGGAGCTCGAGTCGTGTGTACTAAAGCCGAGTTCGAGTTTGCGTCTCTCTTTAGAAAGCAGTCAAAAGGGGGAAGTAGGGGAGGGAGCCGGGAGGGAGAAAGCTTTTTGAGACGGGTTTTACTACAAATGTGAAAAAGAGGCTGGTGCGGATGATCTCCAATTGTGGAGGAAAATATGAAGAAAATGGGACAAATATGAAAGGATTAAAGTTGAGATGATGATGGCAACGTAAGAAGAAGCCAAAAAACTCTCTTCCAATTTAAGCTTTCCCTCTCTCTCTCTGTTTGATATTCCAAGACTTTAAGAACCCTCGTTAATTTAAACCAAAATCGTGACACGCCAAATTCTTCCCTTATCATTGGCCTAAATTGACACACACACGAGCAAGGGTGTGTGTGCGAAGCCGCGAAGAAAGAAAGCCATTCCAACTCATCATGAGAAAATGAAACGAGGTCGTTCTTCTTTTTCGCTCCTGTCAACTCGACATTGTCTATGAATGAGAAAGTGTCTTCTATCGTTGCGAAAGTGGCTCTTAGAGAATAAAGATAATGTATGCGCATAGATGTATGATTTGGACACCGAAGAAAGATGACTTGAGGGTCATCGAAAAGGGGTCAAAGGGGAATTAATTAAGGCCACCCAACTCTAAGCTGCTTACGATTAAAGAGCTTATGCGGCTGTTCCTACCATATTTCCTCTCTTGACCGAGCTGCACGGATCCGACGCAAACTCCCTGGCCGCTGTGGACATTCCCTCCCCAGTCTTGTGCACCTCCTCCACGGCAGACAACATCTCAGGCTCGATATCCGGGTTCTCCCGGGCGATCAGCTGGCCGCGTTCCACAAAGTTGGCGGTGGCGCGTTCCAGGGCTGCCACGAGCACATGCGCCCGCTTCGATTTGCCTTTTTTCTTCTGAGGCGACTTGGACGAGACGAGAGTGGTCACCTGAAAAGGAAATAGGAAAGACGTGGCTTAGAGATCTCAAGGGGGTGAGAAGCTGGTGACACAATTTGGCTTTAAGGGGAATGAAGATAAATTTGGATCGAGGGAGGTTCAATTACTGTCACTGCTGCTTCTACTACTTCCCCTCGTTGGTCATGAATGAAGTCTGCCGAGTGGCATTGAGAGCAATTGAGGCGCGATAACTGTATGTTCCAATTACTTTTTTATCCTTGCCTCTGACAGGAAAGCCATGAACTCCTATTTGCTGTTGACGTGAGAGCGAGAAAAAAAAGCTTCTCCTCTCTTCCTGTCTGTTTGATGTTGTTGCGTGCGTGGTCCCAAAATAGCTCCAGCTCACTCTTTGTTGCTGCCTCTACATGATGACCTCATTATTCATTTCTTACCTGCATGACGAGCGGCTCGAGGGTCTTCTCCACCGACCGGGTCTTGATCTCGAGGTGCTTCGGGTTCCACTGCATCGAGAGGTTGGCCATGCCGGTGTTCATGTTGTTGCCGGGGCCGTTCAGCGGAATCTCGGTGGCCATCATCGTGAAGGCTGAAAATAGAGAATATGTGATATATAACCGCAAGTCCAGGAAGTGAATGCAGATTATTATATACTCGGGAGCTCTATCAAATGCCACTCAAGTAATCTTGAAATGGATACAGAACCTTTTGATGATATGCTTCTTGTACTTCCTGTTGCAATACAGGTTCAGGAAGCGAATGCACACATTACATGGCCTGGTCGTCGCTTCCGAGTGGCCTTTACGACTTGTACACGAAAATGCACCTTACTGCGCGGCTAATGATGCTTTTGCGACCTTGGTAGCGAGCGAAACTTTTCTATTTCCTTCCCATTAAAGAGTAATGAAACAGTTACTTTCCCCTAGAGACGTGCGGGTCCAGGATTTTTTGGTCGGGTCGGTTCCGGGTCCGGGTCCAGCTCGGATCCGCGGATCCGGGTCCGGGTCCGGGTCGGGTCCATTTACTACATAAAGCACAAGCTCCAGTATGCTTGTGTATATAAGCAAGGGGCCTTCCCTGACCGGCTACTGCATCAAACCAACTGTTCAAATTAACCTACTTTAGCGCAAATCATGTTTGAGCAGGATCAGGTTCCTGCTTCAATATCCTGTTGGCCGGACCCGACCCGGGGTTTTAAAATATGTCGGGTCCGGGTCCGGGTACCCGCAAGTCTCTACTTTCCCCGGAGAAATCCAATAATCGAATCGCATACACCAAGTATATCTTGCTTCGTAAGAGCTAAAAACGATATTTTGCTCTTGAAAAGCAGCAAATGTCAGAATATTTTACATCGTTGACAAGACTCGTTCGGAAGGAAGAAGAAAAAGGAAAGTTTTTGAAAACAGACGCTGACATTTGGAAGTTTTACATATTTGATGATGAGGCCTACGGGCAAAAAAAAGGCACTTCTGTGTTCATGACATTTCAACTTTGCCAAAATATGTCTCACTCTGTCTGAGACTGTGAGTGAGTGTGTTTTTGCAAGTCTTTTCTTTTACGTCGTTTTCAGGAATTGAAATTTGATCCGAGTTGAGATTGAAAACGGCGTTTCAGTCCGACTTCCAACATTGATTTCGATGACACACACTGACACATACTCCTGTTAGAGTTCTGTTTCATCGGCCGGCTGTTAAACTATGGCAGGCATTGCTGCTGTTAGTGGGTCAGCCGGATGGTTTAATGAATGAAGCATCGTGCAACAGTCGCCATTCCAGTTCTATAAATTTCTTTAGGACCCAATTTTATTCTCTGGGTCGTTTTTCTTGGACTCTTTTCTTTCTTTCCTTCTTTTGTGCCTGCATCACATGAGCCCCATTCGGGACTTTTTCTTCCTCGGAAGTCCTTCTTCTTCTTCTTCTCGTTTAGGGCGGGTCTCAAACACTCATGCATTGCCTGGTAAAGTGTGTTCTCACCTCAAGGATTCAAACTTGCCGCCCCAAACTGTTCTCGCGTCTCCACCGACCACTCGAGTGCACTCCTTGTTGCCGCTGTTGTCCAAGTGGAGCGTGAGGTTGTCCTTTGCAAAGGCTGCTCGAGTCTCGCTGTTTCACGCAGCCTTTCCTCAAACACACTGAACTTCTCTCGGTGTTATTTTGTCTTCTTTCCTTTGCTTTTTATTCCTTCTCTTTCTCTCTCTTCTCGCCTTGCCTGAGTTGCCTGGCTGGCTGAGAGGAGAGATGTCCATTGTTACACAAAGAGATCAGTACAACAACTGCCACATGGGCGAATTTTCAGTGGACATCGGATCAGAGCCATCTAGTATCAGAAAGTAAACACCAGTCCATAGAAGGAAAGCTCTAGTTTGGCTCCCACTACTAGAG
>LR139044.1:0-11488 GCA_900659605.1 Tisbe holothuriae | reverse complement strand
ATCTCACACCTACAACAGCAGCAACAACAGACCAATCAGAAGCTGCTATCACCGGAGACGTCAAATCTGCAGCATAGTTCAACCAATCAGAAAGTGCTGTCACCTGAGACCTCAGCCATGCTGTCTCCACCTCCCTCAGCCGCATCGACATCGTCATCCTCCTCCCCAGCCCCGGCACCTCCCCCAGTCTACACCCCAGTGAACGAGCTGAAGAACATCTACCCGGCACTGAAGCCCTCAGAGCGTGCGCGCCTTCTCGAATGCCGCTACTGCCACAAGGGTTTCACCTTCGTGTCCGAGCACCTCCTTCACCTGGCCAACCACGTGCCGGACGTCAAGTCCGTCGCCGAGATGTACCTCAAGATCTGGCTCCAGGACCGGAAGCTGAAATGTCACCGGGACCGGTGCAAGAAGAAGACGAGTTACACGTTGGATTATGCGATGCATTTGGACGGGCATCAGATGCGGCTCTTGTGTCACTTGTGTCAGTGTGAGGTGGAGTCGGCTGAGGAGTATGCAAAGCATCAGAAGATTCATCATCCATCAGTGTTGTATGCTGCTGGGACACCGCCGCAAGTGCAGCAGGAACCGGAGCAGCAGCAACAACAGCAGCAGCAGCAACAACAACAGCTGCAACAGCTGCAGCAGCAACAAAAACAGCTGCAACAGCAACAGCAGCAGCAACAGGAACTAAAGCTACAGCAACAACAGATGCAGCAGCAACAAGAACTAAAGCTGCAGCAACAGGAACAGAAACAATCTTCGGTTGTACAGCCTCCTCGGCAGATGCCAGCCGCTAATGTACAGCAACAACAGCCAAGACAGGTGGATACAGTGCAGAGTCAGGGCCACGTTGCCACCCTTCAAAGTCCGTCTTCTGGAGGTCAAGACAAGTTGCAGCTACAACCGACAGTATTGACACCCCGGAGCGCCATTCAAGAACAAAAGAAGGTGTCTAGTCCTGAGTTCCCTGATCAGTCGAAACGCGACGAAAGAGATGCAAAGTTGAACGATCCCAGTGAAGAAGAAAAGAGTGAAGAAGCTAATGCAGATCAAAGCAGCGTGCAAGAAGAAGAAGAAGTTAAAGAGAAAGTTAGAAATGTTTGTGAAACCCAAAGTATACCAAAGATCTCCGAGATGCAAAATGAGAATAATATTAGTAGTGTTAATAATGAAAGTAAGATGTTAGAACAAGAAGAAGAAGAAGTGCCTGCCAGCAGGAGCAGCACAATCCGCGCCAGCACCGACAGCCGCCCGGACCCAGAGCTTCTCGCCACCGTCACCGAAATGCAACAAGCCCTGGAAAACGCTGAAGACGACAACGACTCCGACGCGGTCGTCGTCAGCGAGAGCCTCATCGCGTCCATTCAGGAGGACATTGGCAGCTCGCATAACCCCAACAGCGACTGCGATGACATGCACTTGCAACTGTCCGATGACGACGAAGAAGATGAAGTGGACTACGATTGCCAGGCGTGCGGGGACAAGTTCCGGACGTCCGACTCGCTCCGGATCCACCGGTTGAAGTGTTATGAGCCGGTGACGGAGCATAAGTGCGAGGTCTGTCTGCAGCGGTTCACCTCCGAGCGGTCGCTGACGATGCACACGCTCATGTGTCGGAAGAGGAAGGAGCGGAGGGAGGAGGAAGAGGCGACCGCGGTCGCGTTGGAGAAGACTCCGCCGGCGTTTGAAGAGAAGGCTCCCAAGCCGCCCGTGGAAGCGCCCAAGTACACGTCATGTGCCTTATCAGAGGAGGAGGAAGAGTCCTATGAACCTCCTGTCATCAACAAGCCTCTATTGCCTGTGGTGAGCAAGTCTCCAAGCCCGGTCAAGGAGCCGACACCTCCTCCGAGGAGTCCGTCTCCCGTCCCTATTGCAACACCCAAGACTCCGGCCACGCCAGCGTCCTCGACGCTCGCCGATGACATGCAACTGACTTCATCGTCGTCGTCTTCATCCTCTTCGAGTGATTCGTCAGATTCATCTGATGATGAGGAAGCGAAACCGAAGGAGGTTGTTAAGAAACAGCCGAATTCCGCAATGAGGACCTTGAAAGATCATCTGGACTGCGTGGCTCCCAAAGCCAAGGAGGTCAAACGACCGCCTGTTATCATGCCACATTTGAACGATGGTTACGTCTCCTCGGAGGATGAATACGAGGCAAGGAAACTGTCCGATCTGCGAGAGCTACGTCGCATCTCTGCCAAGGTCGAGCGGGAGACCAACGCCCAGCAAGGCAACTACGACACCATGCTGTACGAGGGTCAGTCCGGTCAGATCAAGCTGAGGCTGAAGAAGCAGCCGAGCGGCAGCGGGGAGAACAGCTCTGAGCTGAGCCCGTCGCCGCCGCCTGGTGCTACTGAGCAGCCGTCGCAGTTCCCCAGGCTGAAGATGACCATGAACGGGGTTCCGATCAAGAGAGGGCGGGGTAGACCGAGAGGGTCTGGGAGAGGGCGTGGCTCGGGTACACCACGTGGGACGAGAGGAGTTGGCCGTGGGGGAAGAGGTGGTGGTCTAGTAACATCCATACTGCCTCCGAAACCTCCAACGCCTACTCCCCCAGCTCCAATAACAAAGCCAGTCTCGCCCCCTGTCAAGCCCCCTAGTCTTAAGCTCAAGATCACCCTGCCTCCGAGAGTGCCGACACCTCCTCGGGAGCCCACACCTCCGAAAGAGCCATCGCCTCCTAAGAAGGCTCCACCGATCGACAACTCCTTCAAGCACGGCATGCTCGTCCCTGCCAGCAAGACGAGCGAGATCCTCACCAGCATCAAGAGGAACTCGGTCACCATGACTCTAAAGGCGACGCCAAAGCCAGTATCACCTCCAAAACCGGTAACACCTCCAAAGCCTGCCCCGAAAATGATTACACTGAAGGCGTTACCTCCAAAGAAGGTCTCACCTCTCAAGATCACTAAGCCTCTAATTAAGAAGAAGGTGCCAAAGCTGGTCATTAAGACTAGTGCAATCTCGCCGCCAATGCCGGTTGTTCCAAGGCCTCCAACGCCTGAGCCAGCGCCGTGTCACATCAAAGCATTCATCTTCGACGAAAGCAAAAGGCAGCAGCGACCTAAGCGGAAGATTGTCACAAGACGGCGTAGCCGTAACGTCCTAAGTGACCAGCTTGATTGCATCGCGAGCAAGGTGCTGGTCAGCCCGATTCGGATCAAGATCCTCAAGCCGGATGACGAGGTTAAGGCCAAGGGTTGCTGCGCTCTGTTAGCCCCGGAGGACGTGGACGCTATTGGCGATTTCACGAGTCTGTTCGCTGAGAAGAAGCAACAAAAGATCGTCATCAAGAAGCCCATTGTGGCGCCACTAAAGATCTCAATCCCGAAAGAGGAGGCCATGCTCGTTGACATCAAACCAGTTCTTGGGCTGAAGCTGAGCTCAGTCTTGGACTCCATTTCCCCACCGTTGTCCCATGAAGACGATGAGGAGGAGGAAGAGTCCGGCAGCAACCTCAGCATGAGCGGGGACGAGCTTCCAAAGCCCCCAGTGGCCAACCCGAACAACGACATCGTGTGCTCCAATAGTGGCATCAACTCCGCATTCGATATCATTGACAAGTTCAGTGATATTGACGTGATTGCAAGGGAGATTCTCGTCCAAGATGTGCTTGAGCAGGTGGCCGTGATGGTTGAGCAGAGGCAGAGTGAGCGGGAGAGGGAGGTTGAGGCTGCCGTGGCAAACGTTGTGGAGAATGTGGCCAAAGGGGAGAGTGAGAAGAGGCTACCACCGCTACGGCTGAAGAGACCCAGTGACATGCCTCTACCGAGTTTTGAGCCGTCTAAAAAGGTGCAGAAGCTCATCATAAAGCGGAGTCTACTTAACGGATGTCTGAATAAGGATAATGAAGACCTCTCTGAGGAGGTGTGCAGTGCTATAGTCAATTGTATGATCCAGGAGCTGCCGTGTTTCAATCTTCCAAAAGTGCCCCCGATCCGAATCCGTCCAGAGCAGCTCCTGACCATCAAGAAACACAAGCACAAGAAGAGAAAGAAGAGGAACAAGAGAGACAAGGAAGAGGACGTCAGCAGTCCACAGCCTCCGATCAAGATCAAGATCCCCAAGATGAAGCCAGTCATGGACGCGCTCCGGTTGACAAAGTCAAAGACCATCATCAAGGCAAGACCGGGACCGAGGTCGAGGACAGAGTCTGAGGGTTCAAATAGCGGTGGCGGGATCAAGTTACAGAGCCTGATGCGGCTGCTGGATGAAGACAGGGCTTCAAGTAAGAGCCCGAGCCCGGTGCCCTCCGGGGCAAGAGCCAGGTCACCGTTCCCTGACCCGGCCCGGGTACGATCACGCAGGAACTCTTCTAAACGTGAGATGTGGGTGCTCGACTCGAACAAGAGCAAGAGCCGGTCGCCGACACCCCCGCTCGGATCCGCACCGCTTATCGTTCAAAACCCGCCCTTCTTTGCGAGGAAGTCGTCCGCTCCGCCCAAGCCAGCGTCCCCGCCTCAGGTTGTCATCGTCAAGCCGACTTTTGAAGAGGTGCTTGATGACCTCCGAGATGAGCCGGCGCCTCCGAAGGAGCCTGAGCAATGCATGCTCGCGTCCACCATTGCCGCCATTGAGCAAGGAGAGTCCCTTCCCTGCAATGCGGGCCATGTGTTCCACATGATTGACTCCATGTTTGAAAGCGAGATTAACTCGTATCATGAGAAGACGGCTCCTGAAGTGGTTGTCAACAGCCTCATTATGGATGTGTTGGGAGATGTGGTTCGGAGGTGTGAGCCTACGACGGCTCCTCCGAATCGGTGTGTGAAGAAGCGTGCCAAGACGAATGGAGCATTTTCAAGGAGTGCGTATGTCAAGAAGAAGCGCCGTCGAAGGGCGCCTCGAATTGGGGATATTACTTCATCATCGGATTCAAGCTTCTGCTCTTCCACGGAGGAGCATTCAGTCTCTTCGGAAGCGCCTCCCGTATCCTCGGAAGCGCCTTCTGTAACCGCGGAATCGGCTCCTAAATCCTCGGAAGTGCCTACAGTCTCCTCAGAAGCACCCTCAGAGGTGCAACAAGCCTCCTCGAAAGAAGCACCCTTTGTCTCCTCTGAACAAGTGGTCTCCGAAATCATCACTGACCTGATCAATACCGTTGTCCGCGAAGTGGAAACCGACCAACAATGGGACGAATTTATGTCTTCCAAGGCTCCGAAGAGAATTAAAGTCGAGTGCCCTCGTCAGACCACGCCTCCGAAGGCCAAGAAGCCCAAGTTAAACGGGGCAATGCCTGCCACAGCTGCCATGTATCCTGAAGATGAGATTCTGTCCAGCTCCGTATCCGATGAGGAATACGAGACGTTTCAGCACAGGGTTGCTCTTGGGAGCATTACGCAGCTCGCGGGCAGGAAGATCCTCGTGGTGGCCAAGCGTCGCATACGAGCGGCCGCAAAGAAGAAAGCCGTTTAAGTCCGTTTTATTATTGATTTAAAGCAATATTTCAGAGAGAAAACGTAGGCAAAATAATTGATTTTTGTTGAAAACTAGTGTTCAGTTTATTGTACTTTTTGTCATTGATTTTGAGTGTCTAAAAATTCTGTTGATAGTTATTGAATATTGAACTTTGTTATTTGTGTTTGAACTGTGTTTCTTCGTTTCGACCTTTTCATAGTATGTCCATAATCCTTAAAACATTAGAACATGAGAGATTAATATATAATATAAAATTTAGAAGTTACAAAATAAGATATTTATACAATTGTTATCGCACTCTACAAAGAAACTTTTTCAAAGCAAAACGTAATATGATACAATGAGTATGTAACAAGAAGACTTTAGTGCTAATATTAAAACTGTCGGAAAATTGTAATATTGAGGTACTATATAAGGAAATATAGAAAAATATTGTTCGTGCCTTAAAGAACAGAGAACTAAAACCGTCAACAATAGAAACACATTCATATAATTAAAACAACTTGCATATATCAAACTTAACTACATGTCGAAAATGTGAAATATAGCCAGAATTAAAAATGTCTTTTCGTCTTTGAATCATTCTCGGAGCATCATTAATAGATCACTAATACGTTTGAAGTAGTATCATTATAACCATGCAATTTTGGGATATATAGAGGACAAAGTAGATATAATTTGTACGTTTATATAATCTGGTATTGAGGTATTTTTGACATTAAAACCCTGTTTTGTTCCATGCAGGGTACGCCCGTGTGTTATTATTACTTTGGCGGGGGTATAATTACAACTGTTCCATTTTCTGACAAACCGCCGAATTGTACTTGAGGGTTTAACATTAATTCATAATTTAGATCTCATCTACAGAACTAAACGACATTTATATATAATTAATTAGCTAACCCGACTATTGCCATTGGAATTATAAATTGCATTTTCTAGGTTAACATTTCTCCAGAACGTGAATATTCGTTACTTTTTCTGTAACAAACTTTCAAAATGGATATTAATCATGCCTATACAACATCGTTAAAGATAGCTCTCCTTTTCACTAATAATCTTCACTCCCTTTGAAGTGATCTCGAACTGAACACCAGTTGCGGCCGCAACCGATGAAGAACAAGTCTCCTCGGAGACATCCTCCGAACCTTCGTCATCATCATCTTTAACATGCTCAAAATCCTCCTCCAAGCTGTCGTCTTCAAGATCCTCACGACGAACCTCGCCATCGTAGTTCCGCACGCCAGGGTCAAAGGAGACTGCTTTCGGAGGCTTCGGAGGAGAACTCTTTGACCCACTTGACGCCTCCTCTTCCGAGTCGATCAACGGGGGAGCACTCTTCAAAGCAAAGTTGATGGACTGAGGCTCCTCGGAGGCCCCATTCGGAGGCTCCTCCTCCGAATCAATAAGCGGCAGTGCTTCGCCACTATTCCGAATCGCCAACGATGCAGAGTTGCAACTCGACTGATCCGGCGACCGTGACGTCAGCGACACGGTCGACGACGAGCTCGAAGACGATGACAGCCTCGGCCTGACGGTCGACGTGACCGTCGTGGTCACGGGCAGGAATGGCAGTAATGTGTCTGGGGAGGAGTTTGTCTCGACAGTATCACGAGCAGAACAACAGTTAGAAGAGGTAGGATTGAGATTTGAGTACTCACTGTGTAACCACGGGAAAGGAGAGCGGTTTAAAGAGATTTAGGACGGATATTTGTTATTATCGAGTCTTCGTTTTAATAATAATATCATAATAAATAACAATTTTAAGGCTGTTTCTTATATATAGGACTAGGTTGAACTAAAAGGAGATCTGGGGTAACGTATGGTCTGGAAGTAGCAAGCAGGCATTACTAGAATTTACATTCTTCAAGCTTGCTAAATTTTCTCATTAAATAAGCAAATTACTTTTTATCATGCATTAGGCCGGCCATAAGCTGCACAGATATTGTTTGTAATACTTTGCATCAAACTAATAAGAATAAGAGCTAAAATCTACCCAAAAGTTGAGCACTTCAAAAAAGTTATCATCATTCATAGTTGCTGGTAATTTGAAGCTGGGCCACATGGTCTATTGTAATTTAGTAATGCCTGCTAAGAATTAAATAGTAACTATAACTCGTGCGACATCAAAAGTTCACATGCCGCTTACGTCGTATCGCCGCTGCCCTGCTTGTACAGCCCGTGCTGAGCCATGTACTCGATGACCGCCGGGTGAACGAGGTAGCGGACAGAGTGACCGCGCCGGACCGCCAGACGGATCTTGGTGGAGCTGATGTCGGTGCCCATGTCGGACAGGGCGAAGTGGATGTTTTCCTGGAAGGAGAAGGTTAATAGTGAAATATTTTATGTCTTTTTATGTATTTTGATTTAGGATTCTTTCCTTTTTAAGGAAACTTTAAAAAAAATGTCAATTAGGCTGACACAAACTAGCTTGTTTAATAGTATAGAATCACTAGGTGCTGTACTTCCCAAAGGGTATAGATATCTAAGAATCACAAAGATAAAGTGTTTTTTAACAGATGCATCTTTGATCCATGCGTGTCTATGTCTCTATGATTGATACTCTTACCTTGTGAGCAAAGAGGGTGTCCGATTTGTAGACGAACTGCTGAGAGTTTGTTGCGCCCCTGGAGAGTACCACGAGGCCAAAGTGACTGACAATCCTCTTAATCTAAAACGGAACATAGAACTGTTTAAGATGCACCTAATTATACCAGAAGGAAGCTGCGTGTTAAGCTATAAACTCCTTTTCCTAATACAAAGCTCGACTCACGTCTTCCTCTGACCACACACCCGGCGTGTTGAACGACTCGAGCAGGTCGTCCCCACACAGCAGCATCAGCCCTGCGCCGCTCACCTCCTCTGCCGTCACAGCCTTTCCCAGCCACTCGGGCCGGTCACCCTGCGCGCGCGTGAAGTTCTCCAGCTGCGCCTGGTACGCGTCGAGCACTGCGCGTGTGCGCGTCCACTCTGTCTGTGCGCACTCCCACTCGCTGAGGCGGACGTAGGGGTGGTCGGAGAGGGCGAGGCGGGACATGGGCAGGCGGTGGAGGGACGGGGCGAGGTCCTGAAATAA
The DNA here is from genome assembly GCA_900659605.1 of Tisbe holothuriae. NCBI lineage: Eukaryota > Metazoa > Arthropoda > Copepoda > Harpacticoida > Tisbidae > Tisbe > Tisbe holothuriae. Next base: position 2,991 of record LR139044.1, on the reverse strand, counting down.
TTACAAACGTATTAATGATATATTTAGAGAGAACACAGCAGAGACAATGCAATGTACAAGATCCTTGAAACATTTCAAGGGTCTGTCAGGTATTTAACATGTCGGGAAAATTTTTTTTCTGCAAATGTTACAAATTGCTAACATAGCCGACAACTTTACAAGACTTGACCTTGAACAGTTTAAAGAATACCCTGATAAGGGCAAATTCCGATAAAATTTGCAAAGTTAAGCTGAGATTCTGATAAAAGTATGGGTCTTTGGAGTTTGAACTCTCGTTCATTGGCCTTATCTGTCATTATGTACATTACACAGAGGAAAATGCATAATTAATCGGGTAATAGAGCTATAAAATTTACCTTCTTCCCGTATTTGTCGTGTGTTGGCGAGAGAATTCCGCCGAGGATCTGGAAGCGCGTCTTGGTCAGAGACTCGAGGTGATCGCGACCAATGTCTAAAAAAACAGGAAACATTAAATATGTATGAGGATCATGATATGTGCAAGAAGCAGCAATGCATGTAATCCAATTAAGCCCGGAACACACCTTATAAAGGACAATCGATAGACAGCGGCTGCTCATCGATGTCTCATCGATTTTTTGAGAGCCTCATCGATGAGCTGGCATTGCCGGACCACACGGCAATGGAGAAATCGATGAGAGATCAATTTTAGCACACAGCATATGAAGATAATATCATCAATTTTGCAGTTGCTTACGTAACCACCTTTGATTATATTTAACTGTAAAAATGTTATAATTTAATATATTAAGTTGCTCAAAATGGGCCAAAAATACAAACATAGGCTTCAAATTAATTAAATTTAATTTTCATATAGGTAACTTTCACATTAGAGAAAGTTTTATATAATAACTTAACATTTAATTTTGCAACAACCAAATAGTTTTAAAGGTGCTTTCCAAGTCAACTTTAGTTGGGCTAGCCGTACACTTTGTTTTAGATCAATATTTTTTGCTACTTGAGTGATAAGGGCTGCTAGTCTGCTCGGTAACTACAAACTTTTGTAGTTCTCGGTCTGCTACAATGGCGCCTTAAGAATGCAAGTGTCCATCCCTAATATGGGACTTTTTAGATAGCATCTTGTATAAGGCTCTGGCTTCTGCAATAAAACAGTTGAACATGTTTGGGATCCCTGTTTTTCTGTAATATGTCTAGACTGTACCTGAAATCGATAGGCATAGCACATTGCAATTGGTCAAAAATCGATTTCTCTGAATTGCATCTATTAGAAATCTGATTAATTTTTGTAAAGCAATGGGCATTGGTCAAATATCGATGTACATTGGCCAAAAATCGATTTCTCGCCACAATCTATTGGTTTTTCATTGTCGTGTGGCTCAATGGAGTCTTCTCATTGCTCAAAAATCGATTTTTGGGCGCTAAATAGCGGTGAAAAATCGATGAGACAACACTGTACATTGCCTCTCTATGCCGTCTGTTCCGGGCTTTATGTCATCGCAAGTCAATTACTACCAGAAACTGCATTAAGTAAGAGGCTAATAGCAGTGTTTAATATAATATGAGATTTTGGTGTTCATGTATGATGGTTTAATGGAGAGCTTTATTAACATTCTAGTTTTATAGTACAGCCTGCACAGGAAAGTGGCCAGAAAGTGGTTACATATTTTTTTTTTAAAATGCAATTAAAGGAAAATGTACTTTAGAACATATAATGCATTGAACCTGCCACTCTCAAATGGACCTCACTTTAATAAATTATTGCACCAGTGCATGCACTGGTGCAACAATTTATAATCTCCTCCTGCCCGTCGTTCCAAGCGTTCCGCAAGCAACTTCCTTCGGTCCTTCCTTACCGAACATCCTGAGGTGCATGATGGTGGGCGGGTTGAACGAGCCGAAGCCGACGAGGAACACCTTGCGGACACTCATAATGATGAGAACAGTTTGAAAGGGATCACAGATTGTATCGACAGCTGCAGTAGCACGGCCGTAGGTGTTGCGGCTCGTTTTTGCACTGACAAGGACAAAAACTTGCTTTTCAAGGCCTCTCTCGCTCTCTCTCCGCTCGGTTTCTCTCTCTCTCGAAGGCTGTTTTGTCTTGAGTTGCAAGCCGCTCAGCGCGGGGAACAGTCACCGACACACTGGGCTGGCCTTGAGCGATAATGAGAAAGAGAGAACCAAGACTTGGGGAGTGGAGATGGAGGCACGGAAGGCCTTTGCTTTGCTTTTCTTCCTTCTCTCTCAAGTCTCTTTTGATGTCAGTTTTGTTAGATCCGATGGGGGAAGAGAGGAAAACGGTGTTTTTGTCGAAATCCAGTTTGACTGCACAGGCGACAGCGACACCGAAAGAAGAAGGGAGAAGGAAAGTGTGTGATCAATGCTCCTCCACTTTCAAAGGCAGGTTGTGCTCAAGATGAAGATGATAGGAGGTGATACAGAATGTTACTAGAAAGGCCATCTCAAGGAGCGAAGAAAGAAAGGCCTGTAGCAATATATTGAAGAAGGCAATATGCATTCTGGAAAGAAGAAAAAACACTCAAGCATTGAAAGAAGATGGTTCCTAAAGATTGGAAAGAAAATTCACTTTTTATTGGCACATATGTTCATTAATCTAGAAGCTACATACTTTGAAAAGGTATCTTAACAGAAAAAAGTATATTTCTCCAGCAAAGGCATGTGTGTCGAGTTAATTAAACTTAATAATCAAGGGTTTCTTGACGCTGATGCTGGCGACGATATATCTTTGAGAAATCTAAAATATGTACTGAGAGTCGACCATATTATGCCTCCCCCAGTTGAGTAATTATACACTGAGCATATTTCTGCCTTAATTAGTTTGGAATTTCTCGCTCTCAGCTTCCTCTTCTCTTTCTTCTCCTCGTCCTTCTCAGGCTCATCTTCATCGAGCTGTGTCCACTCACTCGGTGGTTCCCCTTTGGCCGTCAAAAACCCTTTTTCATTGCCTCAGCACTCCACTAGCTCTTCTCCCCTCTATCTCTCTCCTCCGGGCTG
>LR139043.1:9568-34587 GCA_900659605.1 Tisbe holothuriae | reverse complement strand
TGCTGTTATTGATGTTGTTGCTGTTGTTGCTTTGTCTGCTGTTATGGTTATGGTTGTTGCTATTGTTGTTATTGATGGTGGTGGTGGTGTGTTCGTTGTTGTTTCTTGCTTTTATATATTTTTGTGCTTGTTGTGAATATGTGATGCATTCATTTTGTCATTTTCACTTAAATAGACAGATCTATCATCCATTTTCCCCTCTCTTTCCAGTACCAGCACATGATCTGGTTCTCTGGCCTCCGCGGCGCCATGTCCTTCGCCCTCTCAGTCCGCAACACGGTGAGCGAGGCCCGCCAGATGTTCTTCACCACCACCTGCCTCATCTCCATCGTCACCGTCATCTTCTGCGGCGGAATGGCGATGCCGATGCTGACGCTGCTAGACGTGAGTGTGCAAGATTCTTCATCTTTTGGGGCCAGTCGACGCGACGACTGGTTTTCGGGGACGTACGAAATTGAATCTTATTTATTTGTTGCCAAATTTCTGAAGAAAGCATTCCTTATGTCTGGATTTAGTAGAAAAGGGGGAGTTGGAAGTACAATTTGGCACCAATTTATTATTTCTAAAAGAGAAAAACTTCATTATCAAAACTTATTGTCATTCACTTGCAATGCCCAAGTACTCTGTCTGGCCTTTTATAACCAAGGAAAGTACTGTCTAATAGGGGACCTTGACATTTCAATTTATCACAGTTAATTATACAGTTATATCAAAACTTGCATGCTGAGGATACTATTTCCCTTCGGAGCACATATATAAATATTCCAACCCTGTGCTCTTGTATGTGCTCAAAGGCCCTTCAAACCACCCATTTGACGTAAACACACAAACTTAGACGTCTGGTTACGCCAACAACGAGCATTAACTTTTCAAGAGTATTCCAGAAAATAACCAAAGTAATTTCTCGTATTCATTGGTTCCGCCGGCGGCGCGTTTTTCTTCTCCTCGCCACGCGTGCGCTATCCGAAAATTGTGACATTTCCTTGTACTAAAAATTCAAGGCCAGACTCGCGTTCTGTCGCCAAGGGGAGTCTGCTGTTGTACAATAGAAAGGGAAAGCTCAGCTCATTTTAACGCAGCCTATAAAAGTGAAAGTAGTCTGTCTGGGTTCTCTCGATGCACTTTTAGCACTTATATCACATTGCAGATCCCGGTTGGCGTGCTTGATGAGGAACGGGAGGAGCTTCTGGCTGAGGAGCACGCCTCCGAAGGGCTCCAGCATCAGAGTCTGTCCACCTCCTCCGAGCCGGGTGGGAGTAAGCGGTCGTGGTTGGCGCGGTTGTGGCGTGGCTTTGATGTCAACTACATGAAGCCGATGTTGACCTCGGCCACGCCGTCGTTGGTGGAGACCATGCCGCCGGTTTGCGCGCCGTTTGCAAGGTAAATTAATGATATTAAATTCTTTATTCGGGTTTAATACATGTACATTTGTACTCAAGCTAGACCACGGAAAATGAAAAAATATTCCATTCTTTCAAATGCCAATACAAGAATATATCTTGTTTAGGATTACATGGTATACTTTCTATGCTTTTTTAGGAATAAAAAACAATGATAGGTGTATCAACAACGTAATTATCATTGCAAATTGCAAGGTAGTCATATATAGTTTTCCTTAAAATGGAGAGTACACGTATACACTGAGTGGGAGGCAGAGAAAGTTTCTTTTCGGCACACGTCAGCAGGACTGGAAACAAAGCCTTTCTTCTGTCTCCAGTGTGATAATGAATTGTTAATTTTTGCACAGAGTAAAATATCGTGCAAAAGTAGTAGAGTTTTTCTAAGAATGTCAATACCTACTGAATATTTAGTGGTTCAAAAATGTATTTGTTATAGTAGACACTTTTACTGCTTAGTTCACTCAATAACATACTAGACACCTTATAAAGTATACCAAAGACATTAATTGAACTGTATATAATATTTGTCTATACACTTAATACTGAAACCTTGTTTCAGCTGCTTCACATCTGATGAGCAGCGCCATGCTGATTGCGCCTTCACCACCACGGCTGGGTCACCCCAACGACGAGGCCCTGCCACATCGGAGAATCTCGGGGCCGCGGCAGGGGCACCCACAGGGCAGCTGTCGACGGGAGAATAGGTCAAGAAACACGATCAATAAAGCCAAAGAGACATCGTCAAAAGAGTTAATGTCACAAATGAGATATGAATGTACACGTGTGAAAATGTCGATTTTAGTTAAATGTGATAATACACCATGTTGAGAGCTGTATAATGCGAACTTGGTTCAGGCTGTTTTTGCATCAAGTGACAGATTTACCCTTTTGCCGATTTTACTCTTCCCATAATCAGCATTAAATAGAGTAACCCGCTTGGTAGAAGAACTGCCCTGCATCCGGCGGGATTGAGTCACTTCTAACAAAATTCTAGCACTGCCGGTTTCCTAGCCCTAGTCCTAGTTACGGTTTTAGAGGTCTTTTTAAATTCCACAATACGCACGCACTAATTAAATCCGCATGTGCATTTTCGATCTACTTGAAATGGGCTACAGGACGATCGAACGCTAGAATCTTCTACAATTGTTCTCTGACCAAATTTTCTATATTTTGCTACATCTAGTTTATATTCTCTGAAGATTTTCTGTGCAAATACTTAAATGTTTATCGTATATTATTATTTTAATTCATATGATCATCCAGAAAATCACTCTCGCAGATGCAATAATTTTAAAACTGAGCATTTTCCCCATCTGGGTTTTGTCGCCTTCAACAAAGTTTCGACTAATTTCCCCCATTCCAAAGCTAAAAACTCTTCTCTCCAAATTGACATGGTTTAGTACTTTATCCGAATATCGAGTTTCTTCTTCAATGGCAATTGTTTTATTCACATGATTCCTCTTTTTCTTCTTCTTTCTCCTGTTTGATGACTGTTGCAGATTGGTTCAATATATTTCACCTCTTATCACACCTTTGTTCCAGGATCTAATTCATTCTCTCTTAGAAATATGCATGGAAGTTTGATGCTTAATACAAGGAATTTATAGACTATAACTCTACTACCTTTTCATTGCTGGGGTTCGATTATACTTCTGACAGGGGTTGGTTGTGCCAACTAAGCAGCATGATGATAAAGAAACCTGATGGAATTTCAAAGTTTATCTACGGTTCAAAATTTGTCCTGGCATACGTATTTATCCATCAAGATGTTGGTAAATCTGGTTTGTATTTGACTTATTGATAGCAGTTACTGTATATAATGGTTCTACAATATATTCTTTAATTTATCTAATTTAATCCTCATGTGACAAGAAAAAGAAGTAAAACTCTCAAAACACGTTCAAAATCACTAAATAGTTCTTCTTCATTGCCATCTACTTAATATATATTATTAATGAAACTTCTGACAACAGCCTGGGTTCTTCATTTTATCTGCTACACAAAACATGCCCTCCCGAGAAGGACATATTACAATGTGTTTACATTAATTCTATGCCCTGGAGGTACTTCTTGTACTCTTACGCCCTCAAAAAGAAAACGATATGCTTTCTAACTGTTATTCGAATTCTTGACTCCGTTCGACTTTGCTGACAGATTTTGCGCCTCATCCGCTGAGCTCGTCGTCGTCGTTGTGGTGTCCGCAGCTGCAGCTGAGTCCGACGCCGACTCCTCCACCTCCAGCTTGACCCGCCTGGACACGGCCTCAGCATCCATCGGCGGCAGTCCGCCGCTCTCACTCTCGCGCCGCCGCTTCTTCGCCTCTGACGCATCCGCGGACGACGACGACTCTGACCGTTTGACAGACATGACAGCGGACGGCGGTGACGCGCGGCGGTCATCGTCATCATCGTCGTCCGACTCTGCAGCGCGGTTCATGACCGACGCCGCGATGGCGTTCTCAATGGGCGGGGACGTGCCGCCGCCGTCGTCATCCTCCTCCTCGGAGGCGGATTTGCTCCGGCGCCGGCTCCGAGCGGATGGGGAGCCCCGTGCTGGCAGCGGCGGTGGCGGGTACAGCCCTCTGTGCGTGAGTGATATGCACACGTCGCCCACTTTGAGCTGCTGACAGCTGAGTCTGTATCTGTGGTGTGTTCTGCTCGGGCATGCTGAGCTCCAACCTTGTCCAAGGACGAAGAACGGGTGCTCGAGGTCAGACTCCACAGTTACCTGGAAACGGAAGCGTTATACAGTACATGTCATCTTATATATTATAGCATCCGATTGAGGCTTTCTCCTAACTCTTCTGACCCCATGCCGAGCAGAAATATATTCAAATGCTGGGGCGCACGAACTTGTGGAAATTTGTGATGCGTCTCTGTAACAACTTCTGTACACAGAGCAATAGTCCAGTGAACGCTTACAAATGACAACAAAGAGTCGTCTCTCACCCATCTGACCAGACACTCAAAGCGAGGCCGAAGAAACTATTACAAATGGCCTTTTTGCTCTTTCTTTTGTTAAATATTTCAGGGCTAAACTGAAGGATAATTAACGTTGCTGGAATATAATGCCTCGTAAAACTAAGTATGTCTTGAGACCTCTGGATTTAGCGGGATCATTTATTCTCCTTTTTATCTTTCTTTCTCTTCCGTCGCCATGCAAAAGTTGATCTGCAGCGGGAATTTGAGAATGGGGCAGTTACACCTGTCAAGAACATACGTGAAGAGGAGGTATCACGCCAATTATTTGTATCTATTACTATTCTTGGGCTATTTTGAATTTGTACAGAAGTTGTTTAATAACCGTACATGTTGCCAAATTGACCCCAAGTTACTTAACTTAATGAAATACTAAATTAAAGCAGGAAACCTCTCATGTTTGCACCCCGGAGACGCGCTTTCACTTTTTAGCCATGGGAAGAAGGAGAAGAAGCCGAAAATGAAGGTATCTCTGGGCAGACGGCCAATTTAACAAAGAAGACGGCCAACAAACATTATTCGTCTTCTGCCCTCAAGGCCACGCTCACACGATCAAACATTTTCACGGTCATGCCCACCTTGATCTTCCGCGAGCCCACCGCGAAGCTGATCGTCCCGGTGCCGGTCTCCAGGTTCGGGTCGAGCAGCGTCACGGTGCTGTGGCTGATCTGCACCTCGGAGCTCTCTTCGGCGCTGGCCACAAAATCTTCCGTTTGCAGATCCTCAACCTTCTTCAACTCGCCGCTGGAAAGGTGGATGAGGGACCCCAGGGCGAAGTGGAGTGGGTAGGAGGGTGCTGTCCCGGAGCGATGGTCGTCCTTGCGCAGACCGCGGTGCCGTGGGGGAGGCGGCGGGGGCGGCGGTAACAGGTCCCCGTCCTCCGCACTCGGAGGCCGCTTGATGAGATCATGGTGGTGGCCGGGTGGACCGTGGTGACTGTTGTTGTGGTTGTACCGGTGATAGCCACGCCCATTATTCCCATGGGAGGGCGTGCCAGAATGGCCTTTGAAAGAACTGTCGTGACTGGCTGCGGTGAGCGGAGGTGGCGGAAACGGCGGGGCAAAGTAGTCCCGGTTGGATCCGCCGCCGGCTGCTGCAGCGGCTGAGGTCTGCGTTGATGCCGCCCAATCGCTGCTGCTGGTGCTGACACAGTGAGCGATGCCGCTAGATCTGACCAAGGAAGAGTTTCCGCTGCCGCCAGGGTATCCACTTGCTAGATGGTGGTGAGCTGCAGCGTGACTGTTCATGCCTGGGTAGTAGGAATTATTTCCCTCGTAGGACCGCCGGGAGGAACTGGAACCGGACGCTGCGGCGGCTGCAACCGCTGCAGCTGTTGACGACCTGTAGTTGGAGTAAAGCGACGGGTAGTGCTGTTGCGCATAGGACATGAGCTGCTGCTGCGTGTGCGCATGTGAGGCGGGGTCGAGGTGGTGCGGCGGCGGCATAGCGGCAGAGGAGCTACGGTAGGGAGACTTCTCTCTGGAGCCAGCAGGAGGGGTTGGAAAGTAGCTATTCGAGCCCGCTCCAGGCGGGGCAGGAGGAGGAGGAGGGCCAGCCCTGGAACGGAGGTCATCCGGGCTTTCCGGAGACATGAGGGAGCTGGGAGGATGGTGGTAGCTGGCGGGAGCAGGGTGGTGCCACCGGACATCCTGGTGCTCTGCACTGTTAACCGACGATGACGGGGATGACATGTGTCTGGGAGGCAGTGGCTGGTCCAGGTAGCGCTCTCGGATCTCACGCTCGGACTCTGACAGCAGAGACGAGGAGGAGGACGAGGAGGAGGAGGAGGACGCAGAAGGTGGAGGCGGGGGCATGATCATACCCTCGGACACGCCGCGGCGCCGCAGCAGCCGCTCCTGCTCCGCCAGGGATGCTGCGGCAGCTGCCGCGGCCACCGCGGCGCTGTGGTAGTAGTTGCTGCTCGCCACTGCTGCCGCTGCGGCCGCGTCAGGCCGGGCAAAGTGCTGCTGCAGATGACTCAAGTGCAGCTGTTGTTGCTGTAAATGGTTTTGCCTCCGGTGCGCTCTCAGGTCTGACGCCGATCTGCTTCCACCATGTCCACCACCTCCAGAGTTTGCCCTCGGCGACACCCTCTCATCGCCAGTCACCTCTGAGGACGCCGTGGCTGTGGTTGCTGGTGACGATGACGTTGAGCCAGTCTTGCCTCCTCCTCCTCCTCCCCCATTCTCCCTGTCGCTGTGCAGCAGAAACGGGTTTGGTCCTCCTCCGCTTCCGCCACCTCCACCACCCGTGGACGAGGCCGACGACGCCGACGAGCTCGCCGAGTAGTTTTGCGCGCCCGATGGAGACGAGGACGTGGACGACGAGGACAGCATGGGCGGCACACAGGCAGGTTACCGAGGGCGCGTGTCCAATGTCGGACCCGGCTCGGTGGTGGCACTACTACAACCCATTCAAGGGCACTCGCCGATTGCACTCATCTCACACCTGGAATACAAATATGAACACTATTTAGGAAGCAACTTTAACAGTGAGAAGCTCTTCTCGGGTCAAGGCAAATTCAACAACTGAAGTCGGGTGTATATAATGCGCGCTGAGACGTTCAAAACAGGCTGGCCTGTCAGACGGACAAGCTTAAAAAGAAGTCTGAAGAGAAAATGAAGAAGAAGAAGAAGAACGTTGAAGCGCGACATCGCTCCTTGTTCGATTCTCAAGTCCCGCGTATTCTCAAGTAGGAAATATTGTTGTTTTCTTCGTCTCGTCTTCTTCTTCCCGTAAATTATCGTCCGCGGAAGTGTGGCCTTTGAAAACAAACTGTAGCGTTGCTCAGATGAGCTCAGTGAAATTTCCCCAGACGGAACTTCTTGGAAAGTGTGCGTGTGTGTGTTATTGAAAGCAAAATGCGCGTATCTAGCAAAAAAATACCCTGCTGGGAAGAAGAAGAAGTACGCGAGTGGCCTTCATGAACTATACACCGTATCTAAGCCTTTTTTTATCCTAGTGGGATCATTTTTTTGTATCGATTGTATCCCAGGAGACACATGGATGCCTATTAAAAGAAGGGTTGAGAGCTATATTTTGCTCCTTTTCTGTTCGGTTATAATTGACATTTATACCTTTACAACTTTTACCTTTACAAACTGATAGTTAATGCCATTCGTACGCTGCGTATTGGAGAGTGGAGACAGTACAAAATCGGGAAGAAGACAAAACATATAATAGAGTATATAAAGTGAGATATATTTCCATGGCAACAGTGCTGGATCGAAGAACGGGCTAGGTCATGGTACTATAATTGGAGCATAAATGTCTGAGGAAGATAAATAGATTTGCAGTTGTATTTTAAGTATATTTGACACTAATTCCTCTAATTTACTTTGTTATAGTACAGGGTGTTAATTAATGCATGAAATTTAATTAGCTTTAACGCTTCCTAGTGATGAAATTGACGGAATTGCTCGATAATTTGACAGCTGCTTCCTTGTTATTACGATGTTGTTGCTTAGGGGAAAACCGTATGAAGCGTTATTAGATATTAATACTTGGTTCAACGTCTAAATTGCTAGAGTATGAATATTGATATAACAACATATTACACTTTTATATTTTTTATCCAATATGACAAAAAACTACGGTAGTAGTAATGCTATCTTTTACTATCACACAATATAGATAAGCCTCCTTCCAAATTTCCGCAAGCTGGCAACTTTTATATTCATAAACTTATAATTTAAAAATCGGAATCGATGCATTTTGTCGCTACCGTTTCTTAAGCCAATATTGGAAATGTACACACACTATATAGTAGATGAAGAAGGCAAAAAGTCCCTTTGAACTAGTCCGGAAAGAATCCTGGCAGATCTAAGAAGAAAAACCCAGACGACTGGCTTTGCACTTTTCTCTCTCTCTTATATACACACGTACACACACTCGCAGGGCTGGAGGCAGCTAGGGAGGAAGGGCTTCATAAAGCATGAAAAAATTGCCGACCTGTCGCAGCTACGTTGTCGAGTGTAGGAGAAAGAGTGCAAGAGAAACTGAGAGAGAGAGAAAGCCAGAAAGGCCTTCTACTTTTTCTTCGCCAATTGCAATCTTGAAACTGCACCCGCTGAAGGCTGTCTGGAAAGGCCCGGCCAAGTCGGCCTAAACACCCCGCCTGCCTGGCCTTGTAAGCAGGGCCTTCACTCAGTTTGTACGTCTGAGTAGAGGCCAGCTGAAGCAGTAGAGACGACAGATCTCTTTCTATTCCACTTTCGCTTTCAACTTGTATTATTGAAAAGCGGAGAAAACCGCGTCGCAGACAAAAGTTATAACCGTTAGCAAAACATTGGCGCGCAGCACGGACAGTACAAAGCTCTCTCCGAGGCCTCATTGCTGTTGCACTGCAGCCACTTAAATGTCCTTAGACGGCTGCTGCTGCTGCTGCTGACAAAAGGTCGGGAAATTGCACCTCAGGGAGGAAGATGATGATGATGAAGACGATGGTTGCTATTCTTCCCCTTTTTTTTCTCTCTCTCCGCCAAACAATCTTTTTGCAAGCAAGGCTGCCAAAGGCTGCGCAGACATTTATGTTTTCCTCATTCCCGGCCAGACATTATTTTAGAGGACCAATGTATATGAAAATCTGCCTTTCTATAGAGTACACCTGACCATATGCAAATAGGGATCACAATATTTTAAAAGGTGAATGTTGGTCGGGTACTTCCTAAAGTCTGCCCTCTTCTCCTGCAGATTCTGTATAATGTATATGTAGTAGAGGTGCAGCAACTATAGAAAGGGTAAAACTCAGCCAGAGTGTGAGCTCGGCTGAGATCTTCTTCTTCTTCTTCTGTCGTCTCTCCTTTCACTCGTATACTACCAGAGATGCACTTTTGCTCAGCAGACTCTTACACAACTTTTCTCTCTCTCTCTCTCTTTCTCTGACTAGGGATTGGTAGAGCTACTTCTGCTTCTGCCCCCGCCTCTAAGGCCTTGTTTCCCTGCTTCTCCCTAGAGTCAAATTTAGCACTGCTGAGTGGGAATCCTTTAGAATAAAAAGAGACTCGCTTGGGATCCCAAAAGCCCCCATTTTATGTTTTTACAGTTAGTTTAACCCTACCCATGTTTTATGCCTGAAATAGCCAGTATTAGGAAACATGAGGAAATATAATTCTTGGAAAAGATTGGCAATAAGAAGAGCCAAATTTGTGTCTATAATTAATATTTGATTTTCTGGGAAGCTCATCAAACTGTTCTACTTGGGCTACTTTAAGCGGATTTAGTGGTAACCGATGGAAATTCATGTACTGTAATCAATATCTACGAGCAACGTGCAAATTTGAGCTTTATTTCAAGAGACCACGGAACTCCCCTATATATTCAAGGAAAGCACAGAGAACCATATCTAGTACACACTAGTACGTACAATATCGTTAAATACCCTACAGGAAAGTTTATAAATTATTGAATTAATTGTTTAATTTTATCAAATTGATTAATTGCAAAAATGGGCAACTCATTACTTTATGTATTTGCCACTTTGGTGGCATTAGTGCAGTCTAATCGCCCCGCTTTTACAAATAGTGCAATTTTGACGGCGTTTACCTTAGATTACTATCAACTGCAATTTATGAATTCATTTGGTGTATAAGAGCCCTTGACAGACTGGCCATTTTTTGAGGAGACACGTGAAAGTATAATTGCATTTACGTGGCTTTCAATGTGTATGATTCCTGGAAAACAGGGCTTAATATTAATGCAACTAATTTTGTCGTAAAGTCCCTTTTCGTCGTCGCAAAAAGTATCTCAGACGGCGGGCTTTTTACCCCATTTAAAGTACTACAATGAGCCTTTTTATTGACAATTTGTTGTGTAAAAACGCCTCTCAGACGACGGGAAGTAAAACAATATTGCCAGTGTATTTAATAGTATTAATGGTATAAACATATACCGTCACTTTAATTTTATTATACCTCTTTAAACTCGTTTTACAGTCGACATGTGCAAAAGCGCAATTGCAACTCGCTTCCGGTGCCTGTAGAGAAGGCAGCTTGCAATTTGTTTAAATCAGATTTACTGCCAAACGGCTCTGGGTTTACAAGACCAAACGTACACCGACCCTAAAATGCACTCACTATAATGTCTAAACATGGATGACTGTAGCTTACACTCTAATGCTGATGCTACAGTCATCCATGGTCTAAATATCTTTTGAGTATATTGAGTCAATGTTAAATTTTCAAGGTCATATTTTACAGCTACTTGTCATATTTTTAAGTCACATCTTTGCAATGCTTTATCCCATTGTGTCCTGGGGAGATTTTCCTGTTTTAAAGTTTTAAACAAGTGTGCTTCTGACTTAAATTATGCCGGTGAATACAGTGCGCATATTATGCGGAAACTGCTTAAATGACAGGATAAATAACGTTTATACGTTCATAATGACGCAGTTGGGATATAAAAGTGAAAGGCTTTTATTCACAGGAAAGGTTACATATTTCCATTATACATAACTTGGAAGTACAGAAGTGGCGACATTTTGAAATACGTTCGAAAACCAGCTCGCAAATTTCAAATTTTGCAGACGCGTTCTCGCGATATATCGATTATTTTCTCTTTTGTATCCTTTGCATATCAGAAGAAGGAACCCCGACGATACATTTATATATCTTTTTATGACATTATTTTAGTCGGGATGAAAAGGATACTGCTGCATTTATTTGCATATTCCAGACGAATGCTTGTGCATCATAATAATAAAGTTGTTTTCATTGCTCTTGAAATATTGCACTCGTCATAGCAATACAGACAGCGACGGGGAAATATGGAAAAGGCTTTTTTGTGCAAAACCCAGCCAGATTCTTGTGCAATGCTAACTTATTACGGGTATAAAATACAGAGATAAAACACATTTTTCCACCAAAAAAAACCGTTTATACCCAATCAAGCCTTTCATATGAATGCATACAAAATTTGTTTGGTAGGAAAGCACTCGTCTGTAGAACACGTTTGCAATTTCTGAAGATACTACTCTTGAAAAGTTTCCTTCTTGAACAACTTCGATACAACTTTGCTCCGTTTTCTGCGGTTAAAAAGACGGCGATATTCATTGCATTTCAAATGGGACTTCTCTCGAGTAGAGATGAAGTCTAATATCGCCGGCTGGTCTCAAAATGCCAATTGCACTTTTGCAATTTTCAGACAAGAGATATTTAAATGCCAATTTGGAGTCAGATCAAGACGTGTACTATAATTAATATAATCATTTCGTCGTTAAATATTTCATGTCCTCGTTTAGTAGAGTGAAAATGTCTAATATTGGAGAAAAAAATCAACTTGCCCGATCGGTTTTTGTCGCCATAGGAACAAGTCTCAGTTCAAATATGTCTCGAAATACATTCTTCGGAACAAAATATGACTCTTTAACGGACACAAGAACACTGAATAGTTTCGCAAAATTAATCAGCAGAATAATGTGTTATTATATCGATGCAATCATCTTTGAAACATTCATTGCAAGCCACTTCTTTTTTGCACACTCTGTAATTATTTATTCACATTTTTGAGGCGATCGGCAGAGACTTTTTTCTCCGATGTTTGATGAAGCTAGGCCTAGTAAGCAAACAATGTCAGGGATGCCATTCTCTTAAACGATTACAATATGCTCTGAGCTATTTAATGGTGTTCTTATGCGATTTATGTAATTAGTGGCAGCCCTGATGTGACGTCAACAAGAGTTCGTCTAAATCTTATCTGCGAAATGTGTACAAGCGAGCAAATATATGTAACGTGAGTTTTAAAGATTGCTCAATCAAGGGTAGAGTGTAAATTGCAGGAATTTACGGGTGTGCGAGGATCTCTAAAACAATGAGACTGTATTTCATCTAGTTCAAATTTTCTTATGCTTGAGTCTCGCCCTTATAAACTTATTAATAACATGCAATATCTCGACATAAAATTATATATGAATGGAATGTTGAAGTTACTCAAGATAAGGCAACAAAAACATCAAGCTTGCACATTTTGAACGTTTTTATGTGCACCTAAAATTCAACCTAATTCTTAACAATGGAGCTCCAAGAATTGTTTATTGTCTTTTATTAATGCCAAAACCGCAACAATCGATTCTGTGGAGAGGAGAACTAAACGTAGCTTGATCGAAAGTCTATTTAAATATAGTTTTAAAATTAAATAAAGCCTAGTAACTCAAATAAGAAATCATGCCATAAAAGGGGGACGGTCACTCGTGTCATAAATACTTTGTAGTAGAAGAGACTCTTGCCTTTAATTAAGTTGCTTTGCTTTGATACCTCTTGCATGAACATAAATATAAACCCAGTATGAAAACATTAAAGTTTGTCTTTACATTTTATTTCAAGAGTCCAAGTCGTCACATTGTCTGGGAAATTTTGTCCAAAGCTTCCTCATTAGAACTGTTGCCAACTGACAATTTTGGGTCATATGGATGTTCTAGATAACTCAGTGTTTCCTTGAACATTGTGAAGATATGGGAGAAACTCGATTTCAAAGGAAAACAGGTTTTCACTCTTGGATAAGTACACAAACAGGGGCTATTTTGAGAAACTTTGATTCCTAATTATATACAGTAATGAAATTGTTGCAAGGCAAATATCCTGTAACAGCACTTTGTAAATATCCCCGACGTCGAAGTCCGTCTTTCTCATATTGTACTCTCATCTCATGTTTCTAAGCAGAAACCGGAAAATTTAATTACAAACAATAACAGACAGTATTCCCGTGACTGATTTGGTTCTTTCTTCTGTACTTAATTTGTTATAATTTACATGCACTTCTAACGGGCCTAAATGGTATACGTTTGCTAATTTTAACACTCGCTTAAATGGAATGCTTAGAAGTGTAGTCTCCTCAGTACCTTAATTCAAATATATGCCGCGTTCTATACTACGAGGAAGCCTTGGAGAGTTTGTTTCTGCTGATTCCACTATTTTTACACTAATGATTTGAGCTGCAGACCTGTCATTTTTAAGGAACAAAAATTCAATAATTCTTCAAAATGGCAACCCTAATGGCAAAAAAGAGACTTTGCAGAAAATCATGACATCACCTTACACAGAATGTAACTTCTTCGGTACATTGAGTACGTTTCAAATTCTCCAACCTAATCTACGTATTTTACAAGGGCTCTTTTTAAACGTTATACATCTACATAAGTATTCACTATATCATTTATATGATATGTGTTTGGGCCTTTTGAAAGTGGTTGCAATCCGTCTAGAACATATTGGACTCTGTTATAATAACAGAGTGACGGGATTGCCAATAATTCGCCGTTGCGAAATCAATTTGTTACAATGCAACTCGTTGCGTGTACTCCATAATCTCTGGCTGAATGACGGAATAGAAGAAGTGCTCTTATTTTTCATATCACATTATAGTTTCAACAGGGAAAACCAACATTCTTGAACGGGTAACGTTATTCATTATTGCCTTAAATAGACTTTTAAAATGTATAAAATCAGTCACTTTTTCAACAACTCTTTTAAGAAACATGACACTCGACCAAAAAAGTGGATTGAAATTCAACGATCTCAGCATATATTTTTCAGTTACCACGCACATTTAAAGACGTCTTATAAACGTACAAATACACCATTAGCAGACAATTATGAAACCGAAGTTTAAACATTCACGGAGCCAGTGATTCCGCGAATAATCCAGTTTCCGGTTGCTTTTGAACACACAGATCTACTGAATGAACGGCTAAAGAATGCGAAAATCCAACCAAACGTAAAAGTTTGATAACGGAAGAGTGTCATTGAGAACATTTTAATACTACAATAACTACTGCTCATACAAATGAATGTCATAAATATTAACTTAATATGTTGCTCTTGTCTACAAAGATATTTCTATAGATGATACATCAAAGTTAAATCTCCTGTAAAATAAGTTTGGTCGGTTTTACACCTGATCCAGAACTCGCGAAAAAGCCTCGAGTGACTAATGGATCGAGCAAATAATTGCACACATAGAAAACTAGGCACACGTTTACAACACATTAAGTGCACACTAAATCGACGTTAAAGTTTTTTTTCGATCACTTACGCGGCTCTTTTCCTTATTATGTTGAAAATCCGACCACCAATAAACGGTCTCGTTATGTAATAAACACAGTGGTATTTCCCGAGTGCAATTATGCATTCACAGTGTTTTCCTTTTGCTCACTCTCACTATTATAATTACGATGAGTGTGAAATGTTCTCTGAAACCCTATCCGCTATCTCGACCGAAGCTGCTGCTGAGCCCTTTTCCAAGACGAAGGAGGAATAGGAGGAATCGGAGGCCTCTTTTTCACATTGCATTGAAACAACTCGCTACTAACGACGACGACACAAAACTGAACGAAAAAGAGAGTTTTGTTCTTGTTCGTCTGAAACGTCTTTTGTCGACATTTGACGGCGGCGGCGGCCGCGGACGGCAGAAAAACAGTTTCGCTGCTCTCCAAAAACTTCTTCTTCTTCTTCTTCTTCTCTCTATGTCGTCGTCTGCAAATGTCTGGAGAGAGAAACGTGCCCACCGCCGCCGCCACTGCGGATACACATGTGAGCTTGTATAGTTGCAGCGGCGTCGGCAGGCCGTGATGTAGGCCCAGCCAAAGAGAAAAGAAGGAAGGAAGGGCGTCTGTCTGGCGGGCTAACAGCTGATGTGCCTGCGGCGTGGCAAAGCCGGCTGGCCGAGTAAAAGTAGTTGTAGGCCTTAGGCCTCCTCCTCCTCCTCCTACTTCTCTCTAGGTCCGGTTGCAGTTTTGATGATGATTCGCGCGCCGCGCCCCTTACCAGACACCCGGATGCACCTATGGTGTGATGGGCCCATCATGTATGATAGAGTGCATGCAGACGAGAATAATAATAACAACAACATAATAGTAGGAGGAGGCGTTGGCTTGGAACCGCAGCAGATAATCATGTAGGCCTACTATAAATTCAAACAGCGCTTTTATTGTAGGCATTAAAATGAGAAGAGTGTTGTTTCAGAGTTGCATTTTTGTGAGCTTCGACTTCTAAGTCTTCTTCTTCTTCATTCGTCTCTTTCCAGATCTGAATTAACATTCCTTTGCGCTGCAAATGAAGGGAAAAGAGAAGAGAAGAGTCGTCTGTGGATTGGCTGCAAGAAGCAAGGGCGCATTCAAAGCGACTTTATAGCACTCGGAGCGTTACAAAGAGGCTTTAAATTTGGATATGTGCTTAAGTGCATTTAATGCCATTTAATATTCCCTTTTTCTCTTTTACAATCCAGCCTCCGGAGCCAAACAATTTCCAATTTTCAACTCTGCACTTTTTCCCTTTTATAGATACAACTTCTCTACTACAACTAGCCAGCGTCTAGCTGCATTCAAAGAAGCGAAAAAAATCCTCCCAGACTTTTTCTTCTCATCGTCGTCGTTCTGCATGTTGTACTCTTTTTTCCTCTCCTCCTCTCCACAGCGTGGAAATTGCCATGCTGTAACAGATTGCTGCTGCAGACTACTTCAGGGAGGAGGAGGAAAAGGAGAAAAAGAAGCAGAGCTGTAAACGTGGTTTCCATTCTTGCGAATACCCAGCGAGATGTTTTGCCGAGGAAGATGAAAAGTTTAGGGTCTTATGGTGTCAGAAATAAGATCAATAAAACTATAAATAGTCAAGGGGGACAAAAAAGCAAAACTAAGATACAAAAACTGTTCCCATAGTTATGTATCACTCCAAATGTAAAAAAATCGGGATTAATATGAATATGATTAAAGCTGTTAATGATATCCTTGTTCGTTGACATTAACATTCCATCGGCCAACAGTCGTAACCATTGATATACAATTGATATACGTCCCTAGTACATCTGTGGTTGCAGCCAAGCCCTTCTGCCGATGACAATTGACTTTTTCCACTCTGCAATTTTTTTGGGAAAAACCGCGAGATTGCAACAGATTTTTGTCTCACATCCATTATAAAAGAAGTTTGTGTGTGTGTACCTTTTAACTCGGGTTGAAATAGTACGAGGTTGTTTTATATCGTCATGGTTTATTTGCTTCTGAAGCGAACAACGTTGGAGCTTTAATTCATTTTTGCATTATGTGGATTTGAGAAATGATTTGGCAATCCATTTGTAATATTGTACTAATATATTCTTGCAGTTTCGTGGTGGAGTACTAGAGAAAAATAAATAATAAAAAAACTACGTCGTCGTCTGTGCGATCACTCTCACTATTGGCCAAACAGAATGTTTGACATAATGTATATTTGCCTATTCTACTAATTTCAGCAATTTGTCTTGCTAATCGTTGTTAAAATTCAGGCAGAGAACTAATACAATTCCAACTTTTTATTGCCTGTTTCTGCTTTTTATTGACTTGTAAATCCAACTCTTTTCCCAATATTTGTTTGTCTGTACACCCCAGTTGCAGCTAAATTTATGCGTCCCCCTTCCTCCTCCTCCTCCTTTATATGACAAATGAGCGACGTGGGGACTTAAGTGAAAAATGTGGAGTTGCAGCAACGAACACATAAAATATTTATTTGCACTTTTTGAAAGTGGGGTACATTGTATGTGTGTGAGAGCGAGGCTATTTCTGGACGATAAAGTGCTCTTAATGTAGTTAAATATATGGTTCTAATATTGAATTTAAGCATTTGCCGGTTTTTTTATTAATATTTTTCTGTCTGTTTCTGTTTATTGAAAAGCGGTCACTGTACGTTTTACAGCAGACATTACTGCACGTCATTTGTGCATTTTATTCAGCACTTTATATAAAATGTGACCATAAAATATATGCATAAGATATTTATGACTGTCTTATTTACCCCAGCGAAATAACTTTGCAAAATATGACACAGTACAAGTTAAAATAAATAACTAAATCAACTCAGCTCCAACAAAAGTTAAATAAAGTTTTCAATCTGATTTTGCCCTTTTCCTCCCAAAATGTAGAAAATATAGAGCGCTATACATAGGTCGCCCTGTGAAAATGCATTTTATATTCTCATTTCCTTTTTTATTGTGGACACGACAAGTCAACTATGAAAAGTGCTTGTCTGTTCTCCTGACGTATAAATGCATTAAAAGGGTTAAATATTTAATGGGATGCATAGACGAGGCGGATTTGACTAATGACTACAACAGTTATAATGAGTCGGTTATTGACGTTTAATTTATCCAGGACAATGCAGATAAATGGCTGTATTCATGTAGCCATCTCTAGGACCATAAAATGACAAGACTGCAGTAACGATTCTAGACGTTCTTACATTGATACAGCTCAGCTAATTATACATGACCGACAAGTAAGTAATAATTGAATATGTCTTTTATTGTAAGCTACTATTTTCCCCCTTGAGAATTTTGTGAACAATACAAATGTTTGCATATCATTAGTAACCTTTTGTCTGGCCTATTTTTGTATTTTATAATAAGAGAAGTCACCACATATATTTATCAGATTATGATAAATCAATACGGCTGAGTGTACAACATGCGACGTTGTCTCTATAAATAGCTCCCCCTTAATGAACACGATTCCCTATCATGATCCTGAAATCAGATGTCCTCCTTCCCCACACACAGGCCGGCCTGTCTGAGCGGGGTACAAAGTGCACTCGGCTCTAACGAACGAAAAGATTGTAAATCACTATCGCGAAACCCGCATAAAACATTAATAACAAGGGGGAAATTGGACCGAGACATTTTGTGCAGTTAATATAAATGCATGCATATTATAACCCTGTTATAACAGGGTTATAAATGTATTTATATACGGGAGGCAGTGGTAGCCGGATTCGTTATTCACTCGACTCCGGCTTGTGGGTTCGAATCCCAAAGGGAAATGAAATGTAACATTAAACAGGTAAGAAATTAAATCCAACAAGGCCTAAAACTCCGCTATAAAGCAAAAAATATCAAGAATTACCTGACTGATATAAAGGTGCTTGGATGTATAAAATATTTATGGCACCACTTTTACGATCGAGTTCCTGCAACTTCTTCTTCTTCTCATTTCTTTCTCTCTGACGACGACTCCAACTCACTTTTCTCTCTTCCAAAAAGGCCTTGAGAGCAGCTCACGATTCCGTCTAGACGTACTTAATTAACATGGCCTTGCTTTCGGCCTTTCTTCTTTATTACTATGCAGCAGCAATGAGGGCTTTTATACGGGCTTAAACTCCATTGACATGCATTTGTCCCTTTTTATTACAATGTATATTTAAAGCACTATTTCATATTCTCTCCACTAAAGTTTATCTTGAGCGTTCAATGTTGAAAATGCAATCACTGGATGTTCTCCGTTTTCTCTCCTTTTAATCGTTTTACTTTCTTCTCCAAATCGTTGCTTTCTTCTCTCCTTTGGATGCAGATGGGAATTACTATTATTCCATTATTATTATTATTACTATCTCCATCCTCAGCTTTCTCGTGGGTAAATCTGACACACACTCACAGAGCGTAGTACGTATATCGTAGTAACGAGCGCCGTAGTAGTATAATCGTAGTAGTAGGCGACGACGTAGTAGTAGTAGTAGGTACACTTAAAAATTCCAAAATATTTTTGCAGTGAGAGTGAGCGCCGCTTCTTCGTCTCTCTTCTTGCTCCTCCTGAAACCGGGCACGGATTGAAGACACAAGAAGAGAGGCCTCCTTCCTTCCTTCCTTTTCTCTCTGTTTGGTGGTGGAAGAAGACGACGAGGCCGAGGCCAGCAGCAGCCTCCATCGAACCAACAACGCCGCCGGTGTCACCGGCCGAGGAGAGAACGTCTACAACTGAGAAAGAGAGAAAGAAGAAGAAGAAGCAAAGGCCGCCACCCAAAGAAGAAGAAAAAGGCCATAAAATGTAGTAGGCCTAGAAAGGCCTCCTCCGTCCTTTGCTGATGGTGGAAAGGCCCCCAAAATGGAGGCCTACTTTTTGCCTAGCATCTACTCCACATTTGTAGTACACTATGTGTGCCTGCCTTGATGTATACATGGCGGCGGTGGCTTATAGTAGTATAGTGGGCATGGTAGTAGTAGTGGTGGTGTAGTAGATATATTCTGTACGGCGGCGATGCCGCAGCGAG
The DNA here is from genome assembly GCA_900659605.1 of Tisbe holothuriae. Lineage (NCBI taxonomy): Eukaryota > Metazoa > Arthropoda > Copepoda > Harpacticoida > Tisbidae > Tisbe > Tisbe holothuriae. The sequence continues at coordinate 15,210 of LR139043.1, read as the reverse complement.
GCAATTACACACTGAGCGCAGGATGCAAGACTGCATATTTGCAGAGAAAGAGAAAGAAAGGCTCTCTTGAAAATGAAAAGACTGCCGAGAAATGATGAAACGGTTTTGTGCAGCACGGGATATTCCAATATAGAAATATCGGAATGAATCGAATATCATTTTATGAATCGAGCGTGTAGTCGTAGTATTATTATCCGTCACGCCGTTCTGAAAACGTACAAAACTCTCAACGTTTGTGTGTCCGCTTGAGCGACTCGAAAGATAAAACATGAGTGCAAAAGAGTTTTTGATCCACACCAGGACATCCATTCAACTTTTATAAATAAACTTGTATCAAGGCCTCTATACGTCTATGCCCATCACATGCAAGTCTTTCGTGAGCATGTAGTATGTACAATATCGTACAAGTCTGTCTCTTTCACATGCAGCTCGTTCATTGCAGGAATATCTCCCTAGACATAGATGAAGAAGCTCTGTGCGTGCTATACAGAGCAGGAGACCTCTAGAGGCATGAAGACAGAAATGCACAAGACTAATGTATACATTGCTGCTGCTGCTCTCTAGTATTCAGGGTGCCGGAGGGAATTGTATATAATACACAAGCTGTAGGCCTATCTACGCTTGCAGCCAGCCTTGCTTTCTGTCATATAAACTTTTCTCCTCCTTCTTCTTTTCATATGTGTATAGTACTCACTCTACTCCGTAGTCTAGAAGTCTAGTACTCGCGACTGCAGTCATCGTATACACACACCCATTTCCTCCTCTCTTTTCGCTCGCTGCACTTTTCATGCGGGCCTTTCTATATCTACTATAGACTCTGGGATGGAACGTGTTACAGGGCATTTCAGAAAAGTATGTCAAATAGGATGTAACTAATACTAAATGCTAATACTACAGCACCCTGTCCAAGAAAAGGAATTGTAGTTGTGTGTGAGGCCTGAAAATACAGAAAGGCCTTTTTCCATTTCTCAGCTAAAGCCTTTAGAGGGCCCCAGACGGGAACGGGGAGAAGGATCAGATCTTCCTTTCCTTTCTTCTTCTTCTTCAGCTGCCCCCATTTCCGTTCAAGACGAAGAAGACTCACAGCCTGGAAAAAAAAGAAGAAGAAGAAAACTCAGTCGAAGAAGCTCTTGTGTTGTTTTGGCTGCAGCAGTTGAGCTGGGCGTGGTGGTGGTTGTGGTGTCTGTCTGCACACCAGTACCCTATCTGTCTGTCTGTCCACCACCAGTGACAGAAAAGTGCATTTTTCCCAACAGCAGGCCTTGGATGTGGGTTCGGCGGCTGCACGGAATGATGCCTTTTACAGACACAAGACTGCATGGCGTACAACTTGGCAGTAAAAAAGTAATGGGAAAGGCACAGTGGGTTGCTTTGATTCCAGGCACGGGCCACTGTCACTGCAGGCATGCTGTGTGTCTGCAGGTTGCTGCAGGTGCATCCAAGGCTTAATTGAAGGGCATTCTGAGGTCATGTTATGCGGGTATTGAGTTGTTGTTGTTGTACGACGTTGAACGTTGTAAATAAATATCGATTGTAATACGATCAGGATTTCGCATAAAATACAATTTCTGCAACTGGAAACGAGAATATATTTTTCGCCTGATTTTCCTCTTTTCTATTCAAGCGGAATTATATTTTGCGGTCGCCAAAAAGTCAAAGAGAGACGAGGAATATATTTTTGCAAGCTTCTATTTTCCAGATTGCAAAAATATGCCGCCGGTTTTTTGTATGAATTGTGTTGACGGGTTGGAAAAAACTTTACACGCCAGATGGATTTACGATAATAAAATATGCATAGTTTTTCCTCGTCGCATATTGCAAAAACATAATTGTATTTACTCTGTATGTGCTGAGGCCATTATCGTTTGTGCCGCAGCAGAGGCAATTATTCAACCTTCAAACGGGTTGTAACTCCTGCCATTTATTGCTCCCGTCAAAACTCTTTTGCAAAATGCATGAGCTCCCCTCTCGCTCTTTGGAGCCTTCGTGTGTGTGTTGCTATGAGCGTAAAAGCAGCCTTTTTTCCTCTTACTCCTACAACGGATACTCAAACACAAACATTAACTGCTGCTGCTGCAATACACACACTCTCACTCGTATAATACTTCTTCTCTGTCCTTTCGTACAAACAGTCTCCACCAATCAGGAAAGGCCTAGGCCCGATGGGAGCATAGGCGCTGTGAGGGGGCGTGTACTGTAGACTACATAGGCTGTATGCTAGTCCCCCTCTGTGCGCGTGTGCGTCACACTCTGCGTCTGTTCCTAGCAGAGAGGCCTTGGGAGAGTGCACAAACGTGCTGCTGCTACAGCCTATGGCACGGTGGGGAGGCCTGGAAAAGAGAAAGAGAGAGACTCAGACATGCAGCAGGAAGCCTAGAGAGAGAGAAAGAGAGAAAGTCCAGACTCTAAGGAATAGGAGGAGGGTGCCAAGACTTCTTCTTCTTCTCCTTTCTCTTTCAGTCCGCTGCACTTTCGTCTTCTTCTTCTTCTTTTTCCCTTTACAACTTTTCTGGAGTAAAAAAGCTCAACCGAGGTGCACAAGAAGGCGAAGAAGAAGAAGACGACGACGACGACAACAGACGACTGTGACTCTGTCGATGGCAGTCAGTCGTTTCTTATATTTGCTGCTGCCATTTGGGGGGACTGGGCACACTTGTTCAGGGACTACTTTGTAGCAATGGCCTTGTCACTGCGTGCATTGGATCCCCGGTTCATGTATGCTTCTTCCGATCGTACTAGCCTTTACTACTACTATGGGAGTGAGTGTAGGAAATGGAGAAATGAAACGAGGCCCTATAAGAGTAGAAAAGAAAGAGAGAAGAAGGCCTTTTATGGTCTGCTGAGAGAGGAGAGAAAGAAAGAGAGTCTGGGCCTAGTTAGGTAGACTACTACCACGTGATATTCTTGGCCTTTGTTGTTGTTGTGTTCCTTCTTTTATAGTAGCAGGTGCTTAAAGGCTCTAAGCCTTTCCTCGTTTTCTGCCAAAAAGAGGTAGCAGGAGAAGTAGAAGAAGGGCCCTTAATTCTCTCATTTCTGCGAATTCTGCCGAGTGGAAAGGGGAGACGGAGGGGAGCAAAACTTCTTATTTTTCCTCCTTCGAGTTGTTTCTCAGACTGACAGCAAGGCCTTGGCAACCTTATTTTTCTTTCAACGGATATTACATAAGAGTATCAACGTATCTTGGAGGAAGAAAAAGAACTTTGTATGATGTTTTATGCAGCCGGAGGGCTTTTTGTTTCTTAATCTCTCTTCCCCCCTCTCATTCTGTAAGTAAAGTATCTTTCCACTTAAGGCCACTTAAGGACATTTAAAACAATGTCCATGGTGCTCTATCATGCACGCGATAGTTTTGGATAAAACTATCAAAAACTAGGTTAATTGCATTCAAGGCCCAGTCATGCAAGGGATCGTGGCAGATAGATTATCGCAACATGCATAATCACACCAAATGGTCTCGATTACATGCATTGCTGCATTCCCGACCATTAATCAAAAGTGCAAGATGTCCGTGGACAGTGAGACCAATTACAAAAGGGAATCTACATAATGAGTCAGGGGAAAATGTGAAAGTCCTTGCAGCAGCTGTAGGGGTGACAGTATCGATTTAAAGGTCATTTATATCTTTGGATTTTGTGGTTAGCAGATCTAAATATGTGCAGCCTACTATATACTGAACGATATTAATACTAAAATACAGTTTAATTAGCCTGAAACATTGAAATAATACATTATATGTCAACCCTGCCGACTGCACTTACTGCCGTGCATGCAGCTCGTCCAGACGAAAAGCTCGTTAACGCTCTTGAAGCAGAATGCAGACAGAAAAAAAACTTTGAGGCCGCCATAAGTACACACGCACATTACACAACGGCATGAATATTATTATTATAATGCACGATACGGCTGTTAGTATTATTACTCTATTCAACCGTAGTATGCATAATAATAGGGCAAAGAAAGGCTCAATCATACGCGTAGACTTTTGACTGCCTTTGTACACGATAGTGTTGGACTAGGAGCTAAAAAGTGGGAAAAGTTTGTTTCGAGGCCTTTTTCAGGCCGACTGACAAGTTTTCAGACAGGGCCAATTATCTCTTTTAGAAGAGAGAATCCATGGAAATAAACATAAATGCGAATATTTGGGAGGAAAAATTGTGTATCCCATTGTTGAATTTGACGATACAATTGAGGTTAGGAACATTTCTGACCAAGCACATTAATGGCAATTTGTAATTTTACTGTGTAAACATAACAAAATATGAGCTATTAACTGCTAAGTTAACATTAACCCAAGGACAAGTTATAGAAAAGAAGCATGCCTTCGAACCTAGATTAACATTCTTTAAACTCCTTGATCTAGACAAGATAATATATTATACACGTTATTTCACTACGAAATCAGAAATGTAAATGTAATCTCTATGTAACAACACCTTTCTGTAACATTTTCTTAATATGTTCATCTGAGTAATCTTTAATACGAGTAGTGTGATATTTGTACACAAAATCTGACACAACCAATCCTTTTTATTATTTCCAATTAAGTGTCCTTGTGACTCCTCGGATAATTACAGTTCTCGGTACTTGTACTCCAGCTTGAGGGTGGATTATGTACACGTGCCATATCACCATGACATTTTATTGACTATATTTTCCGGGTCACTAAATGGAAGTACCTTAAGGATCGACAGTACAAAATAGTTCAGTGATTTTTCCGATTACTATTGATTGTAAATATAGGCGGGAGTGGGTACATTAGAATGAACTGTAGTTCTTTAAGTTACTTGGGAGTATGCAAGAACATATGTAAAAATAGAAACAATACATTACAGTCTATGGCTAGAAAATATATGGATTAAATTTTATGATGTGGCAAAAATTTGACCTCCTTTTGGATTGCCCACAATTTCATACACCCTCCCTGTGCTGTTAAGATAGCTCTGGACAGCCGGGCAAGCCGACTTCCCTCTCACAAAGCAGTTCCACTTTTGCAATCCTTCCTTCATTCGTCAGGGGTAGGAGAGGAGTACAGATGAGCAAGGCATCTTGTTACCTCGGCAAGATGAGGATTAACCACATTTGCCATCGTCCAATTTAAATGTAGGGTTTCTAGAACCCCAGGTTGATATTTTTGCACACTCCAGTTCACAGATATATCCATAGCCAAGACTCTTAACCAGTCACCCAGAGAGGGGAACTTATACGTTCCCATATCCCAAAATTATACGTTCCCATATCCCATATCCTTCTATTCCAAATGAAGCGTAATCACCTTACCGAGTGTTCCTCTCAATAGACTAATCCTCTCCAATAAATTAATGACAAATTCCTGTAAAAACAGGACTAATTAGATCATATTTTGAAGAGCACTACATTCCAGTACTCGGATTTGCACCCATTCCCGTGATACCAATTGTACGTCAACACACTTCTCGTTATCATAGAACACGGGTAACTGATCATTCATTAGTCTTAATATCGTACGACTATTTCCATTAAAGTGTCTTAATACCATATTGGGCAGTAATCACAGTTCATATGACATAACCTTTCTATCCGCCCTCAATTGTGCTCTTGATTGGCAGCAAACTCTGAAAACCCAGACATTTGCAATCGGGACGTCGGCAAAATTTCCACAATTT
>LR139042.1:3207-22090 GCA_900659605.1 Tisbe holothuriae | reverse complement strand
TTGTTTAGTTCTCCCGTTAGATGGCGACTCCTTTGAGTGGAGAAAGGAGCTGAAGCAGCGGAAAAATGAGTGGAGATGTAGTCCAGGGCCACTTCAAGTGCAATGGCTAGACTCTATTATATTGGAACCTGCGGGATGGGCAGACAGGATAAACATACTGACAATTTTAGCAGCTTAATATAGTCTCTTGACTCATTTTGAATTTATTTCTCCGCTCTATCTGCTCATTTCTCCACTCACCATCTCAGTCGGAGGCTCTTTTGGAGGCTAGCAAACAAGTTCATTGATTCGCAATTTGATAAGTTAGCACTTTGTAACTCAACGGCATACGGGACCGACTTCTCCAGGTTAAGCATGGCAATAATAAAATATCTGAAATCAGCACCAGTCCTAAGCTGCTAAACCCGTGGTTATTCACGGCGATCCCGGGTCCGGGCAAGGGGAACCGTTACGGGACTCGCCCAACAGCGCCCATGGCCATGCTCAGTCTCAACCCGACATATATATTCAAGTCAAGTAAGGAATGGACAGGACTGGACAGGAGTGGTGTTGTCATTTCATCAGTCTGGGATCATATTGGCTCCATGAATATTACTTTCTGTACTTTCTGATAAAAATGTGTACAAAATGAATTAGTGTTGTATTTGCCTTCCTTCTATGTTTTGTATTAAATATAGTTTATTAGAATATACAAAGTACATTGTTGCAATAATAATTTACAATTATTTTTCACGATCATGCACTGATATTTATACCACCATGTGCACCAGTCTCTTTCCTTAGAGACAGTTTGCCATTTCATCCGGGATCAGGATTGCTCCATGAAGAATTCTTTCTGTGGAGAGTTTAACGCCTGGTAGCACATTGAACACCTAAGTGTGAGCAAAGGTGTAAGCAAGGTAGAAACATGCGACTATGGAATTTTTCGCCGCATTCGGGTCCATCCAGCTTAGATTCGCGGGTCCGAATCGCAATCGCAACCGTGATCGCAAGTTGCTTGTCACTGCAAACCAAGAGGTTGCAGGTTTGATTGCCCCAGCGGCATGATGATGAAAAATTGCGATTACGGAAATCTCAGCTAGGATCTCATGACTTACAGCGCCATCTAGCGGTTGAGATGGTCCAACACAAAGGGATTAAGTATCCCAATAGAAAACTACCTACCCAGGGCCTGACTGAGTGGACAAAAACTACCTTATATAACTACATTAGACTTCAAAAAAATTATTTAGGAAAAGGACAACCAACTCAATCATTACCCTACCTTGTCTTCTGGACTGTACTCATAGATTTTATCCTTGTGTCTACTTCCATCATCTTCAAAAACAACTCCACCAACTACAATCAACTTTCCATTGTACTTCAGACTAGCTGCATATCTGAAGTGAGGCCATGCATGAGCTTTTCCATCAGTTCTTAGTGTTTCCAAATCAATTACCAGTTGTTGACTGGATAGCATGCCTCCAGAAAGTATCATTTGCATTTTCCCTTAAAATGGATAAATAAATTAGTGATATTCCGTACAAAAATGTTTTTTCTTCAAATGGCTACATAATTGATGCTGTTAGTTTTCCTACTCCCTTCCCGTAAAAAAGACTGCACTAGGCTTTAGTATCCCAAAATTGAGCCGGTGAACCAAAGCTGTAATTTGCAAAATATTAATGCAAAAAAGACTAAGTCAAACACATTCCAAAAATTACCACTGAAGTAAAACAACCAGCTGTTATAACTCTGATTCGTAATAAGTGTAGTCCTTTAGGCATTCTTATGCAAGTATTAAATAGCTAATTAGAGGATTATTAATGCATTAACATGTTCATTTTAAGTATTAATTACTAAAATTATCTTGAATACTCATTCCAAAGTGTATGTGAAACTTGTATGATGTGTTTTGATATTGTAACTGTAGATATTAGAAACCAAGTAATCAATACAATCTACCAAACAATAGCATAAATGTCATTGACAACTACAGAGAATGGCACTAACTATTTAGTTACCCTATTAAAATGCATAGTTTTCTAAGGATGTGCGGCTTTTAAAATACAAACCGAGGTCGGTTTTCGGTTTCGGTTTGTGAAAAGTCGGTTTCGGTTTTCGGTTTTGGTTCGGTTTTCGATTTTTGATCTTTGAGTAAACTGTGTCTGTTTAGTAGATTTATCAAGAAGATTGTGTTTAAATTAAAGTACTGCTTCAGATACAATCCCTAACTTAATAATTAAGGACGAATTTTCATGTACTACAAGGTGATACATATTTTTTAGGGAAATGCTACGGAATATATGTCGGGAAAAGGGAAGAAAAGGGAGAAAATAATTTCAAAACTCCAGTTTCCAGAAAACCGACATGTGGTCAAAAACCGACTTTTTGCAAACCGAAGTCGGTTTCGGTTTTTAAATAAACCGACTTTCGGTTTTCGGTTTTCGCACGTCCTTATTTAATACAAAGGCTTTTAATATGATTGACAATAAGGCTGAGAATTGTTTGAGAGAACTCTTGACCCACATCCCTCTCTAACATGAAAGAAAACTCCCTTCTCTTTTACTTCATACGCAGTACATAGGAAAAATGTCTGGCCGCATTTTCACTGGCCCGCTGCCGCTAAAAATGCACGAGGTTGTGTGATTTTTGGCCAAATGTTCCGTGACAAGGTCGAGTATTCTGCCATGGAACTTTCAACTCAGATCAGTTGCTATCTTTTCCGCTAGATGCTTTCAGGATTTATGCATCTCAGGCACTGTTATGAAGCTTAATCACAGTATTAAACAAAGACCTGAAAGGCAAGACCCATTGTGCCATCTGGTGGATTTACTTTTTAAATTTGATGCTTTATGTGCTATACTGATAGAAAGGGAGGAGCGTAGAAAGGAAGGTGTTTCTTCCTGAGTTTCAACTGCGTTGAGTCACGGGGTAGCTTCTCGAAATAGCCGTTAGGCGTCACCCTGAAAAGAGAACAAAGTGTTTTCGCCATCTAACGGGCAAAAAATGACGCATTTACTTTGTCATTAACAGCTCAGCTAGAAACTCGTTCCTTTCTACGATCCTCCAGAGTTCCTCTTTTTTCTATCGTATACTCCTATTTCTACGGCAAGACTTTACGGAGTTTGTAGATATTTAGTAGGAACTAGGAATCTCTGTATTATATACAGTGTGTCCGAGCAAAAAAAAAGATTTTTTTTCCCTCGCGCAACTCGGAGAGGGAATTTAAGCATAATGTGCATTATTGACCTATTAGGTCGGAGAAATTTGGTGCAAATATTAATCAATATATTATTAGTCCATTAGCAATGTTAGTTAGGTGATTATCATATATTTAATTATATAATTAAGTAGCCATTGTATTAACCTATTAAGACCTATTTAATGTTATTATTAAACTGGCAGAGTGGATTCAGGAAAATTTATAGTTTGGTAAAGAATAGCCTGGGTAGGTTTATGTCTGACATACGCGGGGTAATTAATGTTTCAAAGAGTTTAGTCAAGGCCATATTTAATTGAATTCTCAATGTAAACCCCATTTTTTGGCTTAGCTGGGTCTAGTGCCCGGCCTAGGCCACAGTAGTGGATGCTAATTTAGTGGATACATTAAACAACTGTGTTCTGCAAATGAATTGTAGTATAGGACTGGCTATAAGCATTGGAGCGAACATGAATTGTAGAATGTAAGCAAGCTTTAAAATAGTCAAATTGAATCCTTTTCATTCCTAAATTAGTCTATACTCTCATACAAGGAAAGTACATAATAGTTGACTCTCCCATCATATTGTTTACCCTTGTCCACTGCAAAGTCAGAGAAAGGGTTGGCATTATGAAAACGATTGTGACACACGGGATATGCAAGTTACAGAAACTCTACTATATGCATTCAAAAGAGCAAGGAATGTAGATATTGCTAAGCTTTTAAAATGCTCCAAAACGGGCACTTTTCGCCATTAATCAAGCTCAAGTTCTTCATAGTACAAAACAGGATTGTTGATTCCAGCGCGGAACACTTCCAATGGTATTTGCATGTTTGTCTCCATAGCCATATTTTAATTTAGAGAAAACTGCTATTAATAACAAAGACGCACTAGAAGTGGAGCTACGTATTTATAACATTATTATTATCATATTGTCTTTGACTACACACTCGTGTGTACGTGTATGATTGAAGTTACCGTACAACTCCGCATCCAGTTCCTAACACTAAAGCATTGATAAAGGTTTGCAAGTTGGAACCAATGAAATGGCTGCAACAACGACAGTACTGCCCTTCCATTCCTTTACTCTCTATTAATAGAATCAAATAATGTAGTAATATTTTCAACAAGTCGAACGGTTTTATTACGAACTACGTTTTACACAGATGCCTTTGCTTGCGCTGCTTGCTGCGCCTGCACAAACTCCGGGTAGTCGATATACCCATCCCTGTTTTTGTCGTCCGAGGCCAGTATGGGGTCGATCATATTGACCAACTCGTCATCCTTAAAGATCTTGGCTTCGGGCACGGGCTGGCCACTGTTGTGGTCGTGATTCGCCTCATCTACGAGAAAAAAATATGAATATGTGATCCGAGAATTCGAAAGGCTTTTTAAATTACAAAGCGAGAATTCGAAAGGCTTTTTAAATTACAAAGCAAAATTTAGCAAGGCTCGTATGCAACTGCATCTCTTCTATCCTTCTCTTCCATGTAGCAATATAAGAGATGGATAGAAGAGATGCAGTAGCATAGCAGACTTACACTTTGTACAACGAAATAAATAATATGTGCTCCTGCCCGTGTCTAACAAATTTGAGGTCCTTAAAACTGAAGTAATAAAGGCTTACATGTAGTTCGTGGTCCGTAGGGTAAAATCGGAATTATATACAGGATTTCCTTAATTTTTATTTTACCCTGCCATAAAAATGACCTCTACCAACTTACAAATTTCAATAGTTTCAATATTAATTACAGTAATACTCCACTGTGCAGCTATGAAGGTGTTTAGTAAGTCTACTCTCCAGAAACCACTCATATTTTGGAGGCTTGCAGGACTAGGACATATCAGTCTAAGAAGGTCATATTAAAGGGTCCCACAGGTGCCCCACAGGGCTAGGGGTATTATAAGGACTAGGTTAGGTGCCCCGCAAGGCTAGGGCTCCCGCAGGGTTAGGGCAATCAAGACCAAAGCACATTACTTTTGATACTGTCAGGTTAGGTTGGGTCAGGCAAATTAGCACTAAAGTGAGTCACTAGCTAACTTTGACAAGGCCCACAGCGGTTTAGGATCGTAAAAAATGATTTTCGTTTTTTTGCAGTTTTGGCATGGTATATTCATTGTGACTACATATCTCAAAGGGTTTATCATATCTTGTCAAAAAAGGGCAGAAATTTACATTTCATATAGAGTGAGCAGAGCCCTTTTCTTGCTGGGTGCTCAATTTATGTAGTAAAATAGCTGTTTTTCAGTAAATTTTTTCGTCTCTATTCTGCCACATTCCGCTTGTAAGACCTACATCATCGTATTTGTCTCATTTAGAGCTTTAAAATGGTGTATAGGGAACCTCCGGAAACCTCCGGAATTTTTATCTAGACTGCCTCAAAGACAAGCACTTTATGTTATAAAAACGCTATTTTCCTCAAAATTGTCAAAATATGACGAGTTTTGGGCTTTTTCAAAGACAATTAAAGTCAGAAAAAATGCTCTAAAACGTTACCATCTGATGTATAAGCTGTACATTAGGGATCTCTAAACTGGTCTCATGGGTTTTGGACCAAGTCTATATTTTCATATTTACTATGCTTTTATTACACCAACCACTGTGCAAGGGAACTCCCAATGGTAAAATTTTGGCAAAAGAGAACCATAGGCTTATTTGAAAGACAATAACTCAAAATATATGAACCAGTGATAAAAATTAGGAAAAAATAATTTTCAGGGCAAATTTTACACTACGGACCACGAACTACATTTGCCCCGTAATAAAAACTACAAGTTACCGTGCCAGTGAATGAGAGACTTGACGAGCTCACACCCGTCCAGCTTGTTGTTTCCGTCGGCATCATGCATCTTAAAGTAATGGAACTGCAGCTCCTGCTCCGACATGTTGCTCGTGTCAATGGGCACGTCCATGTGCTCCTTCATGTGCTCACGCTCGTGGTTAACGTCCCTCTGGAGCACCTGCTGCTGACCATTCGGGGTCTGCTTCACAACTTTCACTTGCTGCTCAGGCTGAAACTGTTGCTGCTGCTGCTGTTGCGGAACTTGTTGCGGCACCTGTTGCGGAGGAGGCTGCCCCTGGAACTGCTGCTGCTGCTGCGGTGGGTGGCCCTGGAACTGCTGTTGCGGCGGTGGAGGCTGCCCTTGAAACTGCTGTTGCTGCTGAGGGTGTCCAGGTGGAGGAGGCTGGAACTGTTGAGGTTGCCCCTGGAATTGCTGCTGTTGCTGCGCTTGGTACTGCTGCGGATTGACTCCGGGAGGTGGCCTGTTTTGCCCACTGGAGAGGATCGGCAGCAGGAGGAAGACGAGGACGATGCAGGCGGACCAGCTGAGGAGGGAGGGAACCGCTGGAGACGCCATCATCGGGGTGGCAAGGACAGGGCAGCACTGGAACAAAATAGTTTATGTTATCCGGGCGCAGTACGAATGTCATCGAAATAGGAGCCATAGTTTTAGTTGAGCCTTTTGGAACTCAAAACTTGCCTAGATTCCTTTGGAACGCGTATATCGATCGGGCCTATGTACCGGTTGTACCCCCAAAAAAGACCAAGGACACAAGTCACAAATACATCTCAACGATGACCACCAGAGAAGGATCTTTTGACGTGATTTCTGACTTGACTCCTCCGCTAAAGAAGTTGTTGCGTGGCTTGAAATACGTGCTCCATGCAGCCTAGCGCCTGTGTGGTATATACACAGACTTAGGGTTAAAAGTCTGTGGGTACATACACTGATACTACACTCGGTCCGCACCCCAATAAGAGCCCTCCTCGTCCCACGTTTCAACGGAGTCGAATCGAATCAATCGATTAAGGCGACACAACACTTGACCCTGCTGCTCGGTGACTACTTCCCTCACAGTCTCACGACCAAGCCTCGCCAAGGTTTATAAAGTTTCAACTATGAATGCTCACGAATTGGCACGAAATAAGACACGAATTATTTGATCGACTCCTTCGGTTTGACGTAGCTCAGGCAGCTCATACCGATTTTTTACTTCTCCGGTAGTCTTCCTTCCTTCCTTCTTTAATTCTTTTCCTGCTACGTCAGTGCATCTCCCCAACTCAGTCCGAGTCCACGTCCGCCGCTTCTCTACAGCAAGGCAGCTAGCTGCCAACTCAGCTGGATGTTCTCTCAGCCCAGGAAAGAACAAGTCCTCTCTCAGTTTGGCTGCCTCGAAAGATGCCATAGAAATATCTATGAAAGATCATAGAAATAGAGAATAAAGGATGAAAGATGCATACCATAGAACCATACTGAAGCCGGTTTCCTTTTAACTTTTTTCGTGCTAATCCACCCGGGTACTCGTTAATCACGTTTGAAATCGTTTCAATCAGGGAGACCAGAAACCGGCTTCTGAGTCGAGTGTTGGGAACACTAATATGTGCAATCTTTAGGGAACACCACCGAGTACTAGTTACTAGTTTCAGTTACTGTAACTTTTAGATTGAGGCAAAGTTATTTTCAAAGTTTATTAAGTTACTTTTGTTCTCAAGTGCTGAAAAATTAAGAAAGGAAAAGAAAATGTTTAATTACAAACAGCTCAGTCCGAGGCCACGTCCGTTACGCGTCTGCCGCTTCTCTGTATTTTCCCCAGCAATACGCATCAAATATAATATTTCTTGCGAAGACAAATAAAATTCGAGAGCCTAGGACCCGCATGGCTCTATCACTATATTTAACGTTGGGCAGCTGCGGAGCCAAACAATTAAACACGTAAACGAGTGCACTTGAGGACGTTCACGTCCCGTGAGGTGGAAGCTGCAAATGAGAGTGCTCCGGATAGTGGACGTTTCCTGGTCCAGCTTCATCAGTTTGTTTTGTTAGTAATCAGACCTATTACACTTCAGACCAATAATATTATTTTTAACAATTTCATTCACGGGAAAAGGCATAATAAAACAGAAATGCACCTTAGGCTGCGTCTACATTAGCATAAAAACGAAGAATATATTCGGAAGATCTTCTTCAAACAGTAGTGAAAAAGGGAGAAAATATTCCTCCCTTTTTTGATCAGCCCACTCAGCCCTGCTGCGTAGGTAGAGAATATATTCTGAATATTTTCTTTTTTTCTTCCGGTGTAGACGCACCCTTAGCACATTGACCTTAGCAGCATAATAATTGCTTGTCAAGCAAATATAATAGGACTGGTGAGCACCCACTGTGAGAGTTACTTTAAGCAAAATATGGAAATATTAGGCGGGTACTATTTCCACGTACTTATTTTCACGTAGCTGAGTGTAAGTAGTGCGGCAAGTCTAGCGTAGCGTGGGGAAGCTTCTTACGAATCCTCTTACCCAAGGGCAGGCATTTAAACGGTGAATATATAATGAATACTATTTCAACGTACTTATTTTCACGTACGTTTCTTATTTTCACGTAATACGTGAAAATAGCTCTTGCCGGCGGGAGAGTGCTATTTTCCCGTAGACGAAGCTGAGCTGAACACTTATGTCAGCTTACGGGCCCGGCAAGTGCTATTCTCACGTATACTCCGTTAAAATAAGTACGTAAAAATAGCATTCTTAGAAATATTACATAAAGTATAAGACAATACTCAATCTTGCCTTCGCGCTGACGTATCTCTAATCGGCAAAAAGCGGAACTTTTAGTCGGGCTAATTTTGCAACCTTTACTTAATAATATGACATTGGATCATGCATAACTTGACCAAAGTATTGTACAAAGTTCCATATTCCATTTTTAAGCATTAGGTTATGGCCATCTCTACCAGTCTATTACTGTCAATATTTGACTTGAGTCATAATTATGCTTATATTGACAATATTATTGTTCCCTGTGTAGTAAAGGTTGCAGAGTTAACCCGAGTAAAAGTTGCGCATTTCCGGAGTCATTTGCAAGGCAAGATTGCATATTGATTAGATAGTTCCTAAACAATTTATTTGTGTAATAAGCATCGTGTTTTCACATTTTTTTTCCTTCTTATGTTGCAAAGAACCTCTACTACTATGTTTTGTAGTAGAATAAATTGTGTTATTGATAATAAATAATCAAACCAAGGCAGTCCCCCTTCTCTTTTCATTCACAAGCCAGTTTCGAATCAAAGCTTGATAGTGCAATTCCAAATGCCTGTAACGCACACATTGGGTATTTGTAATCCATGGTAAAAATGTCCTCCGCCACCCTCCCAAACTGCATGATGATATAGTCGATGTCGTTGTCGTGCACAATCTGAAAGTTCTTGACGCTGGCCTGCGTCACTCGACCGTGAAAGTTGAGCACGTAGCTCTGCGTCTCATCGTTCCACACCGGAGTCTTGTTGTGCAGCTCCAGGATGCCGTCGAGATTCTTGCCTTTGTAGCGATCGATGAGGCCGTCGTGGCTGCTGCTCGCCTTGTAGTCGATGCGTCGCCCCTCGGAGTTCATGCCCGGGAGGAGCACTGTCATGCGGCGGGGGCCTTTGAAGCCGAGCACGTTCGTGTCGTAGACGACGCCAGCAAGTTCTTGTCGTTGACCAGAGCGGTCCTGTAGAAGAAGAAGAAAAAAGCTTGTTTAGCACTTTGTGACTATTGTGCATGGTGATCGGGCAGAGGCTTGCAACATTTGAATGAACTTTCCTTAGCACCATTTTTGGTCTTATTTACATATTCATAGTGTGATCGTTTCTTACTGTAAGTTTGAAAATATTTTTAACTCTGCGGCTCGGAAAGTCCACTACAATTTAACTAGGGATGTTCAACAATATGTTTGCCATGTCACATTTTTGGCATTGAGGTGCTTCTCTGAATTTCCGTAGTA
The DNA here is from genome assembly GCA_900659605.1 of Tisbe holothuriae. Classification (NCBI taxonomy): domain Eukaryota; kingdom Metazoa; phylum Arthropoda; class Copepoda; order Harpacticoida; family Tisbidae; genus Tisbe; species Tisbe holothuriae. The sequence continues at coordinate 12,152 of LR139042.1, read as the reverse complement.
ACACTGATCTATTTTCTTTTAGATCAATGCCATTTTGGTAGTTTAGTGGCTTTCCAACTATATACATATTCCTCGCTCACATTTCCTCTGCCGCAGGGGGATTCGAACCCTGGAATTCTTTTGCCGGAGTCAAGTGACTAGTGAGCGTGGCCACCACCGGCCGGGCCCCTTTATGTAAAATATGTATGCTCTTCAGATCCCTTTTCATAATTAATACTAATTCTTATGACTGTTGTTACCGGGTGTTTTTTTTAAGTTACCTTTTTAATTTTTAATAGCTCCTTTCTAGTACATCATATCAATTTCCTTATGAAGTAAAAAAAGTTTTATCAGGTTTGGAAATTTTATGTCAGGCAATAATTTTAAACAAATTTTAGTAAATGTCCCCAAACTGGTGGATTTTACAAAAGTGTTCCTAGTAAACCATGCCATAAATGAAAAGTGGCAATTGGTGACAAAGCCACATTTTACTAAATAAGATGGGTTAAAATGACTTTAAGAGTCCTATTTTGTCCCAAAAACCTATTTTAAGTCTTAAAACCTTGGAAAAAATACAAATTGTACATGTTACATGGCCTTCATTTTTTAGCCATTTAGTAAACCATCTAAAATGGGACCAGTTTTGCGCATCAAAATACAGATATAAATATTATGAAATTTTAAAATTTTATTTTTGATAATAAAATTTCCGATACTCACATAACTTTTTGTACTTTACAAAGAAATTCGTAAAATGCACCAGAAAGGAGTTATTAGCAATTCAAAAAAGGTAACTTGAAAAAAAACACCCAGTAGTAGCAGCCAGTATCAAACACCCTGCATTTCGTAACAGTAAAGCTTTAATGGACTTAAGTTTACCCCCTAAATGAAATGCCTGTTTGAAGCACGCAAAGATCGGCTAAGTAATAAATAGGGGATCTAAAACTTTTTCCCCGCCTTGAAAAGTTAAGAATTTTTGTGGAGTAAGGCACTTTACATTTAAAGTTTCTTTTCTACGAGTACGAGTATAACGAGTTGAAGCGCTTACCAGCGACCCATTCAAGCTCTCATTGCAATATGTCGGAACTTTATTTATGTCTCATATCTGTCTAGGCTTTTAACTCTTACGTCAATGAGACTCCTTCCTTTGATTGGATCTCCTCCGTCATACGTCGTGAATTGTGTGCCCATCATGTTGGACCGTAGCTTTCCAATAAAGGAATCGGCATTCCGGGACAGATCGGTTGGGTCGGTGGTGATTAGGTAGTTGGAGGTGGCACTTTTCTTGCGTTTGCGACCAGCCAAAAGGAATATGCGCTTGCCATCGTCACGCTCCATGTGAAGAAAGTAGGTGGGATAAAGGCCTAAAAAAGGAGCTCAAGCTATTCACAATCGCAGCTAAAGTCCGTATGTCGTACCTCGATCCATTCCCTTTCGGTCTCTTGTAATTCTGCACTTGACCACCGAGCCTTGCGGCGCCGGCTCCAGCACGAAAGCATCGAGATTATCGAGCATGGATCCCAGTACGCCGAGGTCGCTGCTGCCTTCTTCAAAGTCCTTGTCCTTGGGTCCGTCAGAGCCGCCGTCTTCGGAATCGTCGCCCTCGCCGATGTTCTTACTTTCTCCCTCCTCCTCTTTGCGGCTGCCACCTGAAAATAAAGATAATTAGGCTTTTAAGAGACTGCTCAGATGGCAACGAGAATTGTCTACGACATACCATCTACAAAATTATAGGAAAGAGCAACTTAAGTTACAAATTTGTATCGAACACATCGGACAGTAGACAACAAAAGATTAACTAACCTCTCTTCCACTTCAATATTTAAACAAGTATCTATGTTACCCATTACCGTAAGAAATTATTCACCCTAGCGCAAAAATGTGCATGTAAATTCTCTTTACATATTGAGTCATGTTACTAGGCAAAAAGACACTGCGTGAATGTTTCTTCTCATCTGAGACCCTAAATTTCTTTCCCTCCCGCACTTTGTCTCCCATCTTCTCCTCCTCCTCCTTTCTCCAGCTCTCAACGGTATCTTACGGGTTTCTATAGTCGTTCTTTTGGCCTCCTTATCATGCATGATTTATACAGGAGGGAAGGGTACAATGGTGACCACGAAACAATTCTAGCTAATTGGTACAGCATATGGAAGTTCCCATAGAGATATCAAAACACGCTATCAGGAGCAGTGTGCTGCGATTTTTTTTATTTTTTTTTACGCTGCGGCTCTGAGAGTCCTACTACAATCCAACTAGGGATGTTTAGCAACGTGTGTGCCGTGTCACATTGGCATAGAGGTGCTTCTCTGAATTTCCGGCTTGATTGCAGAAGTCGGACCTCTAGCCTAATTCGATTAGGGGCCCCGCAGGGCTAGGTTAAGGGCTTCCAAAGGACATAACCCCGCAGGGCTAGGATTAGAGCTCCCATAGGGCTATACAATACTCAGGAATAGGGCCCCGCAGGGCTAGGGCACTTGAGACAACTAGACTAGTTAAGAATTGTCAGGTTAGGATAGGTTTGGTTAGGCAAATTAGCTCTAACTGTTAAATACTAGGTAACCTCAAAGGATTTTATAGCCATATATATTAATTGCACACTATTTTAAATAAAATGTGATGTCCTCATGTAAAAAGGGCTGGAAAATTCGAAAATGGCCATATTTTGGAAATATTTTGACAATTTGACCCGAAAACTGGAAGAGGTCCGACTTCTGCAATCGCTCCGAATTTCCCTAGTAACACTGACCTATTTTCTTTTAGATCAATGCCATTTCGGTAGTTCAGTGGCTTTCCAACTATACATTTCCACGCTCACTTTTCCTCTGCCGCAGGTGGGATTCGACCCGGACTTCTTTTGCCGGAGTCGAGCGACTAGCGAGCGCGGCCACCACGGGCCCCTTTTATTATTATTTACTCACAATCCGTGTATTGTATTAGTGTTGAATTATTTGTAGGACATATTTGAATTACCCCCATGGAGAGGGAAAAATTATACTGTTTACAGTATAAAGTTACATATGCATTGCTTGATCAAAGCAAAAACAATAACGTATATTCCTTTATTATTCTAATGTGTTGTTTATGATACGATAAGATATCTGAGCCAATCTCAATTTCATTAATTACCCTCTACATTTTGTGTTATCATTGACGCAGTTGATGTAGCGATGATCGGCAGCAGGATCAGAGTCGGCGGACCTCTTGCTGCAAGATAAATTTATTAGTTAATAGTACTTATGCATCTTAATTGTGCCTTTTAATGGTCCAGCATTAAAACTAACCTGTAGGTAGCGTAACCGTATCTGTAAGGATATCTTCCATATCTGCCATAGTGACCGCTATAGCCGTAAGCCGGATAGTAGCCTCGGCCATAAAGATAGCCTGGATCAGCGGAAGCATCACCAGTGGGCTCGGGCTCGGAATCAGCGGACCTCTTGGCGTAACTAAAATTAAATTTGATCGACTTAAAACTATTCAAACTTGCGTTTTATATAAACTTACAGGTGACGGCCGTAGAATCCTCTGTATCCCCTGTAACCACCATAGTAGCCGCTATACCTGGGGCCATACACGTATCCGTAGCCCCTGTAGACAGCATTAGGATCGACGTCTGGGTTGGACTCCGGCTCAGCGACTGCGAAAGCCACAAGCAGGGCAAGGCCAAGGGTCAGTTTCATCTTTACTTTTAGCAGATTGGAATGAGACTATTATGTTGGAATGGGTGCCAGGGTCCTTTTATAGCCAATAGCAATTGCGTTTTCCAAAAAGGCAATTGGAAGATTGTGGGATGATAAAATGTAATGTTCGAATGTATTATTTATTGTCAGGCACACAGTGGTTATGGTTAACCAGAAACCCATCAAACTGGATCCGAGCTGGGCCCAAATTGGTCTGTCCAAATATTCCCGACCCCGTACGTTTCTAATATGTTTTATATAAAAGTGGTGTTGCTATATGTATCCTTTTTACATATTTTAAGGCACTACCGTTTGGCTCATTGCAGCAGCTCCAACCCATGGGCAAGTCAAAGAGGAGCTGATTGGGAGAAGTACATAGCTTACCATGATTGTGGAAAACAACTTACTGGATAAATATTAAATAATATGTGGTGGGCCGAGATTGGAACCTCGGTCCTCTCGAATAGTGCGCTAACCATTATGCTTAACCTTGTGCTCAAAACTCTTTTATATAATGGAAAGAGAAATGGACTATATGTAAGAATACGCCATGAACAAGCGTACACTAAAAAATATTAATGTGTACAGAGTGAAGAGCCAGAATAAGATTTTTTTCTCCTCCATATTAGTAAACAATTTACATATACAGAGATCATGAGAGATGTGCGCACATGTAATGTCTTGCATTGTTTGTCGCATGTATATGTATAAACAAGTTTATTTACCTAGCTTTGCAGATGCATTCAATACGATATTCCAGTTACCTCTCATAGAAAAAATCTAACCAGTCATGTTTGTGTCGCGCTTGTAAAAAAATGTGAAAGCAGATAAAAAAAACTACATTAAATAATTGGATGCGCAAAAAAACTGGTTAAAACTTCTTTAGTTTGTAAACAATGGGGAGTAAAACATAATTTTATTAAAAGGTATAATATGAAAATTCTTCCTACTACGCAATACATTGAAAAAATAGAGCTCTCCCATCTCCTAGTCCAGTTTTGGGTGTTTAGTACTCTAATAGTGAGTAATGACGCCTCCAGAAATATTTGTTGACATGGTAACATTTACAGCATTGTGTGTGTGTCTTGCATTCAAAACAATGACAGTGTTTTGTATCCTCGTCCACCATTTCTGGTTTCTTCACGACATAACGCGGAAAATATATTTGAAGTAAATATATTTATTTTACATTATTGATATTTTTAACCAGTGTTTGATATAGGCACTTTATGTCATATTTAAAACATGATAATAAACTAAGCATGTAGCAAACCGGAGTATACACAAGTAGTTGTTGTACTATAGTTCATGTATTATTTTACATTTAACTTAAGCATGTACACAATAGACATGCCTCAGAATGACTTCGTATGCCAGTATAATGTCAGACTCTTCAACTAGCCTAGAACAGACCACAAATCTGATGAAGAACATGCCATTGACCTCTGATGGAGTGAGAAACAGCCGACCCTCTTCATTTATAGACTTGTACAGCAGCTCGGTGGTGGCGTTTCCAGACTGAAATTATTACCATATATTATTTAATATGTGCAATATTTGATTTTTATGAGTTACCTTCAGATTAAAGCAAACTAGGCCAAGGGTGACTGGGGCAATAACTTGAAAAAGCCTGTTAGCCCTGATGAGCTTCTCAAAGTTGTGACTCAGCTCAACATGCTTCCTGATGAAGCTTCTCAATCCAGTTTGGCCATACAAACGCAGTACAAACCATATCTTGAGGGACCTGTAATTATTATTAAGTTAGTAATAGGTACCTAAGGGATTATTTATAACTTCAACTTGCCTGAATCGCCTTCCAAAGGGAATCTGCCAATGTCTGTAGTCAGGAATTATGTCTTGGTGATCATGTTGCATCAAGACTGGATTCAAATCAAATGACTGCTCCAGGTCCTTGGTATGCTTTGCATACAGGACTGAGCAATCAAAATTGACCAACATCCACTTACTAGGATTGAAACTGAATGTATCAGCATATCTAATGTCTGTCATGAGACCACGAAATTCTGGACATACTAAGGCTGCACCAGCATATGCTGCATCAATGTGCAGGCGGATGCCGTAGTTCTGGCAGATGGGGCCAATTTCAGTCAATTTGTCAAATGAGCAAGTTGATGTGGTTCCCAGTGTTGCAACACAAATGAGAGGAATCAAACCCTTTTCCATATCATCTTGGACAGCCTTCTCCAAGGTATCACCCCTCATGCTAAAGCTGTCATCCACATCCAACAAGTGAACTTTAATGCCAGCAATGTGTCCAGCTCTTTCGACAGAAGTGTGAGCAATGCTTGACCCATACAAAACATACTTGTTGAAAGGAACTCCAGCCTCTTTGTCTGATTGCTTGGACTGAAATCTAAAAGCAACACACATAATTAAGTGGAAAAACATTACAATATCTGCTAGCATACCTTCGTGCCATTATAGATCTTGCAGCTAGTACTGCCATTAATGTAGACTCACTGGCGCTGCCTTGAATGACACCACCTCCTTCTTGTCCTTGCTCAAAAAGATACTCCTCAGGAAGGTCCAACATTTTAGCAATCCAATTCATCATGGTCATCTCCAGTTCTGTCCCCGCCGGATTTGACAGCCAACTAAAGCCTACAGTGCCTAGGCCATTGGCCAGAATATCAGCAACCAGAGCTGGTGCAGTATTAGCAGCAGGATAGAATGCATGGAATTGTGGGGAATGCCAATGAGTTACCCCAGGCATGATGACTTTGTCAACATCCTCCAAAACATCCTTCCAGTTCTTTTGTGGAATAAGAAAGGAATAATCAGGATCACTGAATTGACATAGCTGTGCATTGTATATCTTACTTCTGGATTCTCCGGTGCTTCCTCTGGAAGTTGTCTCTGTAGATAGCCTGGCTTGACATCTGGAAGGACTCTTCGTTTCCTTATATTTTTCCAGTAGTCAGCCACATATTCAACCATAGCTGTCCCAAAGCTAAGAAAATCGCTGGTTGTAGTCATTGTGCCAGTACTTTCTCAACTAAGTGAAGTGGATGAGATGGCTGCATTATAAAGGGATATGTTTGCAAGCATTGGAAAATTACTTTTTTATACTCAGAATTACAGTACATTTAGACAAATATATTTTGTTCATTTTTTCCAAGAAACATAATTGAAGGTACAGTTAAGTGAAAACACATATACAATTATATTTAGTACTAGACTAAACAAGCCCACAATTGAAGTTAGCCGCATAAACTCTTGCTGGTCTGGTATTTATGTATTAATATTTAGAAGTGACCAAGAACGCTATTACTGTAGTTAGAAGGCCTTGGAAGTGACCCAAAAATAGAGAGAAGCAAAATGTTCTTCACTTTGAATGGATCAAAAGACAATATTTGTTAGATGGCACCCCCTGTTTAGGCACCCATCCTTAAACCAGCAGAAGTATCTTTTTTGGTATTTACTTGCATGTATTATAATACAAATGTACATTACTTAGACTGTTTTAAATTTAGTCCCCCACAAAAGGCACAAACAAGCATTACAAGTAATTTTTTTAAGTAACGAAATTACTGTAATTTCAGGTTTTAAGGAAAATGTAATTGTAATTCATTACATTTTATGAGCTCATGTAATTGTAATTTTGTAATTCACTACCCTAGAAATTACAATCACTACTACATAAAAATGTAATTGTAATCCAATATTCAGACATTTCAAATGTAATGAAGAAATGTAACGAATTACATTTTTTGAGGAAAGTAATTGTAATTTTGCCAAAATAAAAGTAATTTAGTAATGCTTGGGCATATAAACAGTCTTAATTTTAATTCAATTACTTTACGGTTTTTCTCCAATGCTCGCCTTCAAGTAATAATACCTTGAGAATGCAAGAAATGATTTGTTTACCAACATTAATTTTATGAACATCCGCACAAACATCTTGTGTCTAAAGGGTTGCTAACGAGATTTTGCATCCGGTGTTATTTTTATCGTTCTACTTTCTTCAGTAATTATTCTTTTGCATTTAAAAATGCATTTCCTAATGGTTATTCAGAACCAGTTGTTTTTCTCAAGAAAATATTTGTTGGGTTATTGTAAAGTATCTGCAAATTGGATGATCATTCTTATTAATCTGCAATAGAATTGCATTGATGTCAACGCAAAAAAAATGTGAATAAAATGCAGGACTTGAGGACTGGTGCGGAGTAACATAAAATATACACAAAATCTTCCACTTTAACATTTAAACACTTATGCTTCGTCAAAAGGTACAAAACTATTGGTGGACGTAATTTTGCTTCTTCTTCTTCGGAGACGTCTTCTTCCTTACGGATTCCACTCGTCGGTGTCCTGCCCGATCGACAAGATACGCTGAGAGCTCCTTGAAGGCGTCAACCGGCGACATGGAGGTGTCCGCGAGACCGCCGTTGGCAGTAGTACCGCCCATGAGGGAGAAGCCGATCAGGTCCGATTGGGAGCGCTGAGCCCTTGCGTTGTAAACTCCCTCGCACTCTCACTTGATGAAGAGATCGGAGGGCAGGATGTCGAACGTGCGCTTGTCCCTGGGCACGATCTTCCTCGCCTCGGGGTTTTGAGCTCGTGCCGGACTGAGACTCTTCCTCCTCCGCGCTGGTGTTGCTCTCCTCCGAACTGGCATTGCTCTCCCCCACTAAGTCTCTGTCTCCTCCGAGCGACTCTCATCTTCAGCAGACGGTTTGAACATTGCTGTGGCGCCGCACCAACCGCGAATCACGTTGACCTTGTTGCCATCGTCAGTGGGAGTCTTAAGGTAGTACCCGAGGTCGGGGAATCCCACGGAGGCCTTCAGAGCCACATTCTCATTGTTGTACATGACCGTGTTTTCCTCATCCCTGTCCAGAGTGACAAGCGATCCAATGGGCAGGATTGCCGCGGCGGTGAAGATGACGAGGATGCGCTTGGGCTTGTTCTTGAGCGCCTGTAGCACTTGGGAGTCCGGCGGCAAGAGCGGTTAGAGAGCCTTCGATGGCGGCCGAGTACGCGAGTGCGACAAAGCCAGAAGCGTCCAGGCTCACGGTGCTGAACTTGACGGACTTGTTCGTGGCGGCGGGGCCAATATTGACCTTCTTCGACCTTGTGAGGTCGGGGAGACATGCCGCCATGACGTACGTAGACGATGGAGTCCATGAGCTTATCCTCCGAGGGTCAAACGTGGGCATGGGGGGGGGGGGGATGTAATGGGTTTTGTGGGATTCGAAGGGTTATCCATACGTCGGGCAGCGGCGCCTCACATTTCCCCCAAAGTTTTCACAAAAAAAGCGGACCGGC